>NW_019773692.1:422705-547424 GCF_001039355.2 Lingula anatina | reverse complement strand
TTTTTCGTTGTGTGCTTGTGTTATGAATAGTATGATAAATAACATTTTACTTTAAAGTGTTTTTATTCTAATTTCATGCTCCTAATTAACAAGAATTAAGGAGGAAGAATGTACAAAACTCAGGCTATGCACTCAGTTTTATACTGATTTTGATTTGACCCTCTTCTGTAGGTTCATGTTGAAGTGCATTCAAGATTCAACCAGAGCGGCAATGAAGCGCTGTGCCTGGAAATCTTGGGTAACTTGCGGAGGTGTCTCACCCAGCAGGCTGATGTCAGGCTGAATTTATATGAGGTCTGCTATTATAGTTAAACTTGATCTGTTATGTAATGTTGGAGACTTACATAGTTTTCAAAATTTTTTCAAATTTACAAATGCTTTGTTTTCTAGTAAGGTTAAACCCAAGTCATTGTTGTGGAAATAGTCTTATACATAAAGTACATCAAATTTATTTGAATTACATGTATTTGTTTTACATTGTAGTATATAGTATTATAGTGGGTGTCAAACTATGCTAGCTGTACTTGTTTGCAGGGTCTGTATGAAGTACAGTGTAGAAACACCAAACTGGGTCAGCCAATACTGGAGATGCTGTTAAGCCAGGTGTGGTGCAGTAGTCATTTTTTTCCTCTTTTCCACAATAACTAGTGTTTTCAAGTAGATAATGTCACCAATTTTTGCATCCTTTTCTTTCTATGTATATTTAAAAGCTACACTGAAATATGCAGTCTCTTTTATTAATTGTATTTTAAAAATTATTTGTGCAATTCAAGTGCATTTCTATTGTTTTCTGTTATGGCTTTCAGTTAAAAAGATATTATGAAAGTGCCGTGGATGTTAATCCTCCTCTGAAACTTGACTTGTGTATCCAAGCCCAGGGAGACCAAGTTTTTCTAACAGAGCCACTGGTCAGTTGAAGTCTTACACTGTATCAATTTTAATAAGAAAGATTGAAGGGAAAATACTTTTTTTCATGTACCTGTAGTTGGGTGATCATGTTTTATTTAACACTTATAGGTGTCTTTTTGTCAAAAAAAAAAAAAAAAAAAAAAAAAAAAAAAGAAAAGAAAGAAAGGAAATTAGCACAGTTATTAACATACCAATTTATTTTTAATATTTTCCGTAGTGTTTAAAATGATATGCTAATAAGACAGGGGAAACAGTTTACATTATTTGCCTCCATACTATACTATACTATACTATAGGCCCATCTGATTGCCTGTATCCAGCAGTGTGTATGTAAAGTGAGTGAAGTAAGAGGCCAGGATGAAGAAGAAGAGGAAGATGGAGGTGCTGAGTCACAGCTGGAGGACATGTTAGAATCCATCACTTGCCGGATGATCAAGAGCGAAATGGAGGATTTTGAACTTGTCAGTGAGATGTTAATAAGGGATAGTTGTTAAATATGTTTAAGATAGAGATGAGGTCTAAAGTAAGAAACATTTGTCTGATTGTTAACTTTTGTGTTTGATGCAGTTAATGTAATAAAAATAATGCATGTGTTATCTTTTATTACACAATTTGAATTATCCTGTTTTACTTTTGTTCTTTTGAAAAGGAATTATTATTTTGTCAAAGAAATGGTGCTCTTTCTATTGATAGTAAGTCAAGGTTTAGTTGTGTTATTGAATGACTGATTTAGAAAGACCTGGATTTGTTGCTCATTACTTATAGGACAAGTCTGCAGATTTCTCTCTGACCAGTGGAGTTGGTGTGAAGAACAATATCTTTGCCATCCTTGTGTTAGGAGTGTATGAAGTCTTGATAGAGTACAGCTTCAGCACAGGAGATTATGGGTGAGTGTGTTTTCATAAAGTAAAGTGTTTTTAATATGTATATATTAATATATTTTTATTGTACTGTTTTTTAAATTGGAATTTCTTTTCTCCTTTGTTGCAAGGGCCCTTTAATAAAGTATAAAATACAAACCAGGCAATGAAAACTCAACATAACATATCTCATCAAATGCAAATTTTTTTGGTGTTTATGTTTTTGTACTTTGTTTTTCAATTGGCAGAGTGAAGAAATTTGAAGATGTAATCAGGTTGTACCAGAACTATCACACTTTAAGTGAAGTACTGAAGACGGCTGCTGGGGCAGGAAAGAAAGGGAAAGGAGCTGGAACCAAGACTGCAAGAAGCCTGCTTACCATGAGATTTGCAGTGCAAATGCTGAAAGCTCTCTACAGGTACATTATTCTAATATTGAACTGAGCATTTTCAAAACCAACTTTAAAGACACCATGAGTGGGATTTTTGGTGCCTTTTATGTCTTCATGTTTTTCATAGAGTCAGTCTGTGCTTTTGTCTTAGAATACATGCAAGCTAGATAAAATGAAGAAAGTCAATTAGTCGTTCTTAGCGTGTTAAAAAAATGGAGAAAATAAAGAGGATTATTTTGTGATAATCCTGAGTACTTAAAAATGCGTTTAATGGGGTATACCTAAGTTTAAAACTCCAAAGAGGAGTGGCCAGAAAATAACAGGAAAATTCAATTATTTTATATATAAGCATCAAATTAATCTTATACTGACTGAAATCTATTTATTTCAACACCGTAATTCAAGTATAGTTGAGATTTTAAGAATTAAGAGTTAATTTTAAGAGTTAGTACTATCTTTTTTTTTTGTTTATGGAATGCTATCCATTCATTGACAAGTACTGTTAACATGCAGACTCCAATTATGGTATTAACCTTAAAACCATTGTGAGTGAATTTTAAAATGGTAACTGGACACTTTCTTTCAATTTCAGTGATTCCATTCCAAGCCACCAAGAAAGTTTAGCAATTCTGCGACAGAACACCGATTTTGTAAAGTTTGTTGTGAATGTTGCTATGCAGAAGCTGCAGCAGATAAATGACCAGGGAAAATGTGATGGAGTGGAGGGAGAGAACAAGGAAAAACTTTTCACTTACTGCTGTACTATGGCCAGGTAATGTATAACACAAGTTGAATATCAAATCCTTGCCATTTTTTATTGTTTTTATTTGTCTTTCAAAGAAGATAATGCTATCAGAACTCAGAACGGTCCTGATAAATTTCACTCCTGGAAAGAATAATTTGCCACATATTACTCCTCCTTATGCACAACCAATGTACTTAACTGTTGCGCCATCAAAGAGATATAAGAGATATATATATATAGTGTTTATTGAATGGCTTCTAACATACCACAAAATATACAGCAATTTTTTTTTTTTTTTTACTTCAGGGTATTTCTGCAAGAATCTACCACCTACCTTGAAAGCCCTGGCAGAGAGAATAAGAAGGAGAAAGGAAGACGACTATCAGACATGCACTTAGAGGCATTTGCAACTATTGTCAACATCATTTGTACTAGATATGAAGAAAATCTGCCAGAATTCCTACGAGCGATAGGTACCTATTATTCCCATGCAATATTTTGGCAGGCCATATCTGGAAAATGACTAAATTAAGACATGTTTTTGGATTAAATTTGTTTCCAATTTTTTTTAAAATTTTGACAATAATTATGCTTGCATGAGCCAAATCTTGACAAGGAAGGCAATATAGTGAGTGTTCACTTTTAACCAATTGGGTGAAACATATTAACATTTTCTTTTGCAGACATAAATCTAGCTGGAGATGCTGAAGACATGGATGAGGAAGACTTGATGTACATGCATTGCAAGAAAATTCAAGTAAAATATTTATAATTGATAATAGTTCAATTTTAAAGAATTAATTCAGTCTTGAAATGAATGCACCAATCATTTTGTCACATTCATGATACATGCAGTTACTCACATTTTAAGAATGTTGATTCAGTGCTTTGGTTAATACAAAATTTAGATGTCTTTTATGACTCCAGCATGTGTATGAACATAGATTTTAGTGTTCTGATTTACGAAAACTACATTCAGTAATTGTAAGCACAACCTTATAACATCTGTTTTACTCCACCTACAGCGTCTTGTGATGTGTGTGATAGAGGCTGGTGATGAGGATGACCGGTCAGTCAAAGATATTATACCTTTAATAAACATCCTGGGTCAACTGGGAAAACATCTGAAACCTGACAGGGAGCAGTTTACACAGTTCCGTTCATGGATAAACAGACTCTGTGCTGAACAAAATATAGGTTTGTGCACACCTTAATGATAGCTGGATGTGATGGGGTGTTCTGTTAGTGTGCTATTGTTATTTCCGTTAATTTACAACTAATGATAGATTAAAAAAAAAATTGCAAAAATATATTTTGATGATATAGTGTATGTGAAATCTGGTACCTGAATTAGAATATCCTCATTGTATTCTTGTTACTTTTGAAAATACACACGGCTAACTCTTAACATTCTCCTCTATTTCATTTCTCAAAGAAATTTCTTCTTGAACAAATGATACAGTATGAAGTTAAAGTGTATTTCAATTTAAATGTTTGTATATTTTCACCAGATGATGTGAGCGTGGTGAAGGTACTGCTCAGTCTGCAGTTTAAGATCTTGTGCCATGTAGAAGCCCTGCCTTCACTGATCAGAGATTTTTCTCAGGATATTCACAGCCAGCTTGGGGATATAGACCAGGTAAGAGATGCTTTATAACAACATACAGCAGTCACTTTCTAACAGAGCTGAGAGGGATTAAGTATTGAACGGAACCAAGATCAACATCACATGTAAGTTACAAAGTCATATTGATTATTTTTACCTTTTTACCTTTCATAAAAATAAGAGTAGAGGAAATGGGTAGTTTCACTGCAGTTTTGCTCATTTTGTAGTTTTTTTGTTTCTTGTATTTGTCATCATGATCTACAGTAAGCAATATTTTTTTTTACCAGAAGGACGATATATTACCAAAATAGTCTAAAAGCAATTTTAACAGGTATAATATATAGTTTTGGACCAATGCACTACTATAACTGAAAGGCAAAGATAACATACTCTTTCTCTCTTGACTTCATTGCTCTGCATATCTTATGCAATTAAACAAACATAAATGAACAATCTTTAAGACCAATATAGGAAAGGAAAGATCTTGATTTTAGATTTTTGTTTTTCAGGAAGTCGAAGTAGAAAAGAGAACTCATTATGCCATTGTGAACCAGCACACAGCTGCCCCCTGTGTACTAAACCTTGTCCTTCATCAGATAGAGAGTGAGTTAGATCACACAGACTGGGTGATCAGCAGACTCAAGGCAGAACTTCAGGCCAGTGTAGATAGCAGTGCAGGTGAGGAGGATAGAGGGCCAGTATTCCACATATGCTATCCAGTGCACTGCTTTTGCTGCTGAAAATCTTGTCTCATTTATAATGGAACAGTTTCTTTGGTGTTTTATATCTGTATATAAATTATTGACTTATGTATTTGAAACAGATTACACCTCCAGCACATATTCCATGTAAGTCTGATGCTAGATATTTCACTAATTTATGCATGCAAGCATTTAAAAAAAAATCTTCTAACAGGTGAAATGTATTATGAACACATAGCCATACTTGCCCTCTGTATCTTTTTTGTCCTGTGATTTCTTGCCAGGTCTTACCCAGAGAGAAAGCCTCGAGAAGAATGTATGTGGCAGACTTGGTGTGTTCATTACTGCCTTCCATGAACTGGTGCAGTCAGCAGTGCCCCCTGGTGGGTGTGTAGAGGGACTGCTCAAAGAAATCACCAAAATGTATGAAGTTTTGGCAGCCCTTACTAAGTTTGTAAGTAGAATTCATCCCTGCTGCTCTTTGTGGAATATTTACTGTTGAAATAACTTCATTTTAGGGTGTGATTTTAGATGCGTATCAGCTTTAGAGTACATGGTTGGTGTACTATAATAGAGATTTTGTATATTTGTAGTTAAATGTGTCATTTTTGTCTTTAACTGTGTTGCTCTGTTTCTTAAATCAAGAATATGCTGTGTATTTTATATATATATATATATATTCATTCCAGTATCTAAGCATGTACACCCAAAGAGCAGGACATATGTCTGCCAGGTTTGAGAAGCTGGTCAAATTATCGGGGACATACCTCACGCAGCAAGTCTATGCTATGATCACATTTATACAGGTAACATCTATAGACAGTCTGTTGACATTTGTGAGAACGTTTTTGTTCCAAAAAGAGACTTCTTGCACATGATAAGATAATACATTACTGATATTAGACATGTGCAAAGAATGTTTTACAAAATAAGTGTTTGCTATACTGCATTACCTTGCTAGTTGAATAGGGCATAAGTCTTCCTATTTTTAAATTTGTGTAATGAAATGGGTAATTGGTTCACAATTTTTACAGTATTGGAATATTTGTATTTGTGTGTTGTAGGCATCCCAGGCAGAGCAGCTGCAGCAAGGAGGACCAAAGAAGGATAAGAAAAAAAATGGTTCAGCATCTGTACAAGTTGGGAAGGTAGGATTTATTTGAAGATTATCGCATTATTTTGAAGAGTTGTACTTTTCCCATGCTAAACTATTTTTCATTCTGTTTATATTCATATAACAGACGTGAATTTTTTCTGTGAAAAAGGGAAATTCAGCGTTTTTTAATTCAATTCTGAGATACGTCAAGGTTAGGTGTTGGGTCCCATGATAGATGTTAAGAGTTTTTTTTTTTTTTTTTTTAACCTAGGCTCATATCTGATATACTGAGATTAAAAAATCTTATGCAAATGTTTGATTTCAGGCAAGAGTTTTGAAGGAAAGCAAGTTTATTCCAAATTTGATTTTCTCCATTGAACAATATGAGAAGTTTCTGATACAACTGACAAAGAAGTCAAAAGTAAGTTAAACATTATGCTCAAGTTGTTGAATTACCATGATTCTGAAGTTATTATTATTATTATTATAAGATGATGGTGTTACACATAAATGTTGCTCAATTGTAAAGTTTAAATCTTCTCTGTTTCAAATGACATTTACTTTCCTGTAACAGCTTTAGCATTATTTTTTCTATTATTTTCATGATTACTTTAATATTTAGAATAATATATGCAAGCAACAACTAATATTCAAATTTAATTCATCTCTGTGCATTTGTTATTTTAGTATCACTGCATTATTCTAGGTGAACCTAATGGAGCACATCAAGCTGACCACTTCTCGCGACTTCCGTATTAACACAGCTGCTCTGGAGACAGCCATGGAGCACCAGTCCAGCAGTGATAATGATACAGAGGAGGAAAATGTAAGCACTGTTACTTTTTTTCTCCCCCCCCCCCCACACACACACACACCATTCAGCCTCAAGTTGATTTACATGTTAATTTTTTAATTTACTTTTTGCCCTAAGCTCAGTAAAGGTAAGGGTAATTAGGAAGGTTTGTATCATGATTGAAGAAATGGTAATTAATTAAACTAGAGTGGTACATGTAGTTGTACAATATGATAATTTTTACTACAAACATTATGTTCAAATGATGACAATACAGTTCAAGTGTACAACAGCACTTTGTTTTTTTTTTACTCAACTTTGATATTAAACTTCATATTTAATTTGTTATTGTTGCAGACACCTTCAGAGGAAGATGAAGAAAATGAGCCACCAAATAAAAAAACAAAAGTAATCAAAGAAGATGGACAGGCAAAGAAACCAAAATTATCCAAGCTCAGCAGAGGGAAGAAGGTTGTGAAACATTCATCATAAAGAATTTTTAACTATGCTGTCAAGATTTTCTGTTTAATGATTAGCACAATATGTTTTATAATTATTGTTTGTTAATGATTTGTAATTAGCAAAAAAAAAAAATGATATGGGATATTGTATGCTTTTAAACAGATTTTAATTCAAATCATCTGTGAAGTACTGAAATAGCAAAATGTTGAATTATATGGACTTGTTATATCAGCATTGATAACTCTCAACAGCACATTGTTTGTACTTTATCAGTTGTATGCAGTTGTTGATTTAAAAAGTAAACCCAGTGCCACATTGATATAGAAACTTACAATTGTTATTAAACAAACTTAGAACATGAACTGTTATGATCTTGAAGTAAAATGGCTCAAGATTTAAATTCGGTATCATTTAAATACCTATCCCTGTTTCTTTACCGAAGTGATTCCCAGTCCTAAAATGCACCAGAGAAAATTTAGAACAAGTAAATTGGTCTGAAGTATGACCTCAAAAGTTCAAAGTATTTCCCCATATTTCTTTGCTTTAAATGGTAAAACCAGTGGCAGAAATTAAAAATGATTGTGGTAATAATATGTGAAAGGAGTACCTTATGGACTCGTGAAACTTTCTGACTTCTGTTACGTAGATAGATATTCGATTCGTTTTTCAAAAATAAAAGTGGCCCTCAGGACACGTATCACAATTTTGAATGTTCTTTATTTGAAGAAAACTTCTAACATGGTTTATGAAAATGTCACAAAATGTGATTTTACTGAGATGGCAACCGCCCAGAGAGCCACTGTAGCAACAAACACAATTGAAGTCCGGGATGATCGTCACAACTATCGCACTGTCTGAACCGAAAATTGCGCATTCCTTTATTAAAACCATAAATCGACGACATATCAAGATGAATCGATCAACTGCAGATAATGTCTTACTAAGTTTTCTCCAAAATGTTCAGTACTATTCTTGCTATAGATTGTTACAGTATACCTCTAAAAACTGATACGTTGGAGAACGGGACAAGTGGTAGGCCTATAAATTGCACACCTATTAAGCAATTGTATTTGTTTATATCGACAAATACAGTCTTACAAGGTTTCTGATTTGATCCGAGTCTCAGAGCAGATTGCCTTGAGGGTACTTCATGCGGTATGGTTTAATATTAAAAAGCTATTGCATTTGCATCTAAAGAAACAATGAAAAGACACGAGTTATCACACACGCATAATTATTTATTGTCAATCTGATTTTATCTACAGACATGAAATTGAATTAGAGTTGCAATTTTGGACGTAATGGTGCTATTGAAAATGTATTTGAGGATCAATTTACCATTTTCTTAGCAAAGTAGGCCTATACGGCCACCGTCGAACCTTTATATTTAGCAAACAATAACATCGAAGGCAAAAAGAGTTCATGTGAAATTTGTTGCCTTACATACTCCCAATTTTCCTTTCAATTGTAAGGACTAATGATTTGGGTATGATACAACCTATGTAAACAATGTATTATATTTTCTTCTGAAATATGGTTATTTTTCTTGGATTGAAGATCAAACGGTTTATTTATAGTGGTATATTGCTCAGACCTCAGAAAAGTTAATAGTCACAATTTTCAATTTATACATGTATCCCCACAAACTGTGCCTTCTGATATGCATTAATAGCCCTAATGTTACAACTGCCAATACATTAATGAATTTTCAAGCCAAAACCCCGCAGATGATATAGCTGCACAGTAGTTCACTTCAAAGTTACAACGGTCATTAAATTATCTCGTCGCTGAAACTACTGGCATTTAAATAGAATAAAATTTGGAAAAAAAAACTAAACCGAATAAGTGAATATAGTAAAACATCTAAATTATAAAACACGTGGTTTTATACAACGATTCTATATTTTTTCCAATCTTAAAAGTCAAAACCAGACCCTAATCTTAAAGGGATAATAACTCTTCGTATGATATCTTTATTTCACAATAAAAACATTGTAAACAACTCATAGAAATATAATGCAGTTATAGCTATTATTCTGATATCTGAACTTGTCTTCAGATCACGTGACTTCCATTGATGGCTGTACTCTGTTATAATCTCTTAAGAGATTTTACTAAAAAACCAAACTTTTTAGAAAAAAACCAGGGACTAACTTTGAATGTAAAAATGGATTCATTAACCATTGGTAAGAATGGGAAAATTGTTGTTTACTCCAGGAAAATTCATTTTTTGGCCAAAACAAAGAGTTATTATCCCTTTAACGTTCTTGATTGTCTTGTCTCTTAACACCTTTCTGCTATAAGGTTTCGAAGAAACATTCAAACGCAAATGTGGTTGACGCTGTGGTCCATTTCAAAGTATTTATAGGTCCCACCCTTATCTTCAAACTGAACCGAAGAATTGAACTTCGAAATGGCAGCGGATAGTTCACACTGACTTGGTTGACCGAAAACATCTTGGTAATTCACAGAGAGGCAAGTCTCTGCCGTAGTGCACTTTGCAATGCACTCGGAGAGAACGCGGGCTGTCGTAGACCACGTGACCTGTGACACCGCCGTACCGTATCCGGTGGGGACGTTGCTTGGACTACTGAAATGATGTCCTAAAATTGAAAAAGCGACAAAATATTATTGCAGTTTTACTTGTGTGAGCTTCCATCTTGCATATTTTTTCTTTATAGATCTCAACGCTCATGATTCACCTAAGGAGTTCAAATCATCAAGCTTTCTTTTTCATTCATAACGATCCTAATTATACACAGAACAACGGGATATCGATTTCGAACTATTGGACTAAATATGCCGATAGAAGGATTGACGTCATGCCAAAACGGATTCTATATCAAACCAATGGAATCGATACTTTTTAATGTGCAAAACATTTTACATACGAGATAAAGGGGACGTGGGGGGTACAAACCTGCTCCTTTGCAGAGTTCCATTGCCTTTTTAATCTGCGACTGGCTTAGGGGTAGGTTGTAGAGCTGCACGCACTCCAGTGTTCCCAAGAAGTAACGGTTGTCACCGTAGCTTGCTCTTCTGGACCCCATACGGACGTAATCCTCTGTGGCCACTTCCAAACGACCCACGTATAAATTGTCTTGTTCTATGCCGTTAAACCAAGTACGCAACATCCCAGAGGCATAGTCATATGTCGCTCCAACAAACTGCCAGCTATTCAATGGCATAGTACTGCCCATAGAAACCCCCCAGTATCCACTTCTTTCGTTTACACGAACGAAAAAACTATACCCGCCCGTGACCCACGCATGTAGTCCGTAATTACCCTGCGTAGATGCGTTTGACCCAAAGTTGAATATTGGTCCAATTGTAGTGTTAGAGAGGTATACATATGCCAAATATGTAAAAGAAAATCTGGCATCCAGAGCTCCGCTATTTGCAATTTCGATGTAACTATCAGCCGTCCCTGAAAAACTAGTTGCTCCACCCATCTGTCCCATGTGGCCTAAAATCAAATAATTATGTACTTTCACTAAAATTATATCTAAAAAGTCGGCTACAATATAATCTTTGCATTTTTAGTCAATATATGAAATTTTACGGACTCAGAATAGGGCTATGCTTATCCCTGGCAAAATCATTGGTCTGTCGTGACAGGAGAAAAAAAACGCATCGAGCCCTTTAAATAAGAAAATCAATATAAACACACAAATACAGCATTCAATAACAATAACATAGTCATTTCTATAAACTAATCAGAATTTCAATTTATCAATGTTCACTAATCTACCGATTTCAGTCTATCACTGATAGCTTGCCCTTTGACAGGGAGGAAATGTAAAGAAAATAGGAATATTTTAGTCTGATCGCAGTTACATACCCGGGGAAAAGGTAACATTTCCTAAAGAGGCGTGGCTCTCTCCTCCGCTGACGTCCAGACCTTGATATCGGGAGTTCAACGGCCACAGACCTATTGGGCGAGGAAGTCCCCCTGTAACATATAAGTCGCAAAGGTGTTATTAATTAACTACGTCTTGCAAAAAGGACTTGAAAAACTGAATTTGTACGGTAGTCGTCCGAGATCTCTGGTCTGCCATTTCCAATTAAAAATAGTGATTAAAAGCCAGTATTATTGAGAAATGTTATTTTTTTCCGAGTTTCGATATGAAAAATCCATATACTGCAAATCAAAACTCGCTTTACCCAGTAGGGCCTACTCTGTAACTCAATTTCATTTTGATACTTTCTCCATCATTTCAATATTTTTCCCATTAATTCAAAATCCAACGCTGTATCCAAATTCACCACTTGAATTCACGTTTTGTTTCGTTCAGTACAAAGATTCAAAGATAAACGCCAGAAAAAACAACTACTGTTTAAATCACAATAATATCAATAATAGCTCACCTTCAGGTACGCACAGGTTTTTGCTGGCTATAATCTGTGTCTGAGAGAGTGCGACGTCATATATTTGGAAACAAGCCATACGACCAAAGAAGTCACTCCCTGTTGAAGCATAGCCATGTCCGATGTACAAGTTGTCGTGAGTTCCTAACTGGAGTTGGCCGGCGTAGAAACTGTGCTTAACCTCCCCGTCCACCCAGACACTTGCCTCCCCGCTATCGTAGTCGTAGACAACTGCAAGGTGCTGCCATTTCTGTTCTTGAACGGCGCCATTAGGTGACGTAGCATACGGTCCACCGGTGGCTCCGTTCGATTGATAATATGTATTGAATTTGCAGTACACTCGTCCTCCTGACATAAGTGCTATGTGAGGGCCATACGTAGTGGTCCCACCCGGCATGTCCCACTCTACGATATACGCAGTGCTGCTAACAGACATTGGGTAAATGTAGACCCCAACAGTCAAGGAACGTCTAACGTCTAACCACCCGTTGTTTGGTATCCGTATACGATCACTTGGCGAGTCGTTGAAGTAGAACGATCCGTATGGCTCTCCACGAGGTCCATCCTGTTGAATGTGAGTCTGGCTGCGCACTCCGTCATTTCCACCACGGCCTTTGTCTTTCAGACCGTCCTTGCCGCCAAGCATCCAAAGACCCACTGGTTTGGGCTGTATGCCATCTGCAGATAGGTAGAACGTGAGCATAAAATCAAGTTGGGCATCACTTTGTGTCTGACACTTGTTTAGTTATATATTTTTTCAAATAAACGCCATGATGAAAAGCGCATTGTGGACTGTGCGTTGCTACAGATACTTGAGAAAAGAAAGAACGATTGAAGCGAACTGTTTAATTTGATAATATGCACAAAAACATTGTACTATTTGTTGTCTATTGAAGCTGTAAGCAAATAATTTGAACAATTCTTAAAATGTATCAAATGTTTTCTAACGAAAATTATATATATAGTACCTTTGTTGAAGAGCTGCAACATATCCGGAGAACATTGATCTTTGGCTTTGTTGATCTGATTAATATCCAGATCGGTCGTGTACCACTTCAAGCAGAACAGACTGGCATCTATAACTCTGCTGTCACTTTTCTTGACACCTGATGTATATAAATATATATTTGTACTTTCCTGAATACTACCATATAGCTCGGTCCTTTTTTCTATTATGGTTTCCTTATTGAAAACGTTACTATCATCTAGAAAGAGACTGACATATTGGAAGTGTGGAAGAAGGACATCATCCAAGAGACTGCGAAAAGGGATTGCGTTGCTGTACTAAAATTGTAGTGAACACTATACAGCCATATGCAAGATACAGAACAATGACAAGAGCGACAGGAGCGGTACAATATAGTTACACATCAGTGTGTGTGTGTGTGTGAGAGAGAGAGAGAGAGAGAGAGAGAGAGAGAGAGTGAGAGAAAGAGAGAATTACCAGTTCTAAATTCATAATTTGTCGCCACTTCGACAGATCCGACGTTAGCAGTTCCAAACTCAATTCCATTTTTATAGGCAGTAACTATGCCAGTGCCATAATTGTATGTAACAGCTAGATGTAACCAAACATCTTCCTCAAATATATTCTGAAATGTGCAGTCCGAAATATGCGCTCCATCAGACCATTGCCTAAGGGCCACATACAAATTCTCCTTCGAAGAGTGCTGCCAAATAACCAATCCCCAGCCAGTTGTGGGATGCTCGTTCTGGAATATAGGACCACTTGGCTCACCACCTAAAAGATGCAGCAAAGGACAAACATGCAAATTTGTTTTAGATCACCTTGATACCCGGGATAAATAAAAGTGCATAGATAACAGAATTCCCAGGTTTACGTATGAGACGTAAGGGTGTAGCAACTCGACTAACAAGAAGAAAAAGGTAATACGAAACGCATGTATATGGTAGGTATGCCTCTTCGATGATTAACAAAATGTCATTTTGAATTGGCTATTAGGCCTAACTGGTACCGACCTATTTTTGTTACATTTGAAAAAGTACAGTTTCAAACGAACTTACAGAATTTAATTGAAATTTTTCACTGTCTCAACAAAATATTGCCACGCTTTAAGTTTAAGGCATTGCACTTTTACAGTTAGCATTTTTTTAAGCATTATTATTTGCTTTACAACGCGAAGTGTTCTTACGTCTGACCTGTAAGTTTCCCAAACGACACATTTAAGAATGTTGCTTACCTGGTAAATACCAAAGCATCAAAGTAAAGGCAAATCTTGCATCCAGCACAGTGCTCTGAGGATACTCAATATAAGACGTGCTGGTTCCCGAAACTCGTATTGCACCATTCGGATCACCATGAGGCCCAGTGACGAATGATGTCTCATACAGATCGGCGTCAATACCATGACTAGAGATGTCTTCATTGCTGTAGCTTTTACTGAAGGGCCAAAATCCAGCTGGTAACGGATACGCTTAAAGAAAAAGAAAAATGGCTGACAAAAAGTCTTTGAGAAGAGTTTTAGGTGAGAACGTGCATGTAGAAAATGTAATTATTTACATTGAATATTACAATAAGTCCTACTTTTTCTCAACAAAGAATAAGTATTTATCGATATTATCGATACAACTGTTTAGACCTTCTCGATTGGACATGCGGATATTTTTGTAATGAAATATTTTAAAAATGCATTATTTTATCTTACTGCGTAAAATCGATGGTCCCTTCGGGGAACAGTAATGCATTGACTGTCGTATTTCGGCTTGAGACAACGGGGTTCCATATAATTTGAGGCAGCCGACATTCCCTTGATAAAAACGGTTATCGCCGACCTTTGCGCCTATTCTTATATAAGAACCTGCGGTACCAATTTCAGATTTTGTTGGTGTATAAGTGAACACCTGTACACCATTCTTGTAGAGAGTAATACGATTTATCCAGTAATCATAGGTTAATGCAAGATGCTGCCAAGAAAAACTGGTAATGATATTTTTCGATGTGCATCCCGTCGACGCAAAATTCCTGTTAAAACTGCATACGTAGAGAGAGAGACCTTGGCCCGTAACCCAAATGTGCTCTGCCCATGTGGCACCTGTCCCAGCGTAGTAGTCAAACAATGGGCCCTCTCCATTCAGCCCATTTCCAGACATTTGGGTGGGCCAGATGTACGCCATATATGTAAACGAATACCTCACGTCAAGCTTGCCGTTGTTCGGGATTTCAATGTAAGAATCTGAACTTCCTCGGAGATAGTAGGAGCCAATGTTGTTTAGGAATGGACCGGTATGAGGGCTCACATTGCTGAGTATTGCGTTATTCCCATTCCCAGTAACGTCAAGTCCTTTATAGTCGCTGTCTAGTGGCCACCAGCCAGCTGGTAAGGGTAAACCTGCAATGTGATGGGTAAACCTGAAGATTACATAAGCCTTAACTAAACAGGATTGACGAAATTAAATAAAACCTACAAAACTTTTAGGCATCATCATATTATTCTGAGCCAACTATTTAAAACAACTGTAAATTATTTAGTATCAAGACAGTATTATTACAAACAATTTTCAAATTAGAGACAGGGTTTGACGCATTTTTCACCTTGTGTGAAGCAGTTGGCACCAATTTGCTTCACCTGAGCTTGGGTCAAGGCAACATCATACCAGTGTATACAGGACATCACTCCGGCAAAATGTCTGCTGTCGGAGGCCAGAGAATTCCGTGAACCGATAGCCACATACTGGCCATCAGTTGAATGTTCATATTGTCCAGGGTACTCTGTATGGACCACCTGACCAAGAGAGTAGTGATTGCAATGACAAAAATTAACATCTTTTAAGATTTTTTAAAAGTTGCATTTTATGGTCTATTTTGTTATGAAACTTACAAAAACTGCATACGCATGATTCATGTATCAGTTACAGTGGCTATGGTAGTGATAGTGGAATGAAGAACGCCTTAAAGCACTTTACTTGTCATAACACGCAACTACCCATTCAAACAATCATGCTGCCTGCACAAACGCTATTTCAGGTACAATCTTGCAAAAAAAAAAAAAAAATACTGAATAGATATTATCAGGGTTTCATTTTCAACAGCCGGCATCTTTTTTATTTAAATGGATCTAAATAATGAGCAGATTAACCATACCTGACCATCCTTATAAACTTTCATCACCCCAAGGGTATAATCGTAGGTGACTGCAACCAAGACCCACGTATTCAGCGTCAGGACGTTAGCAACAGTGTAAAAGTTGTTCGTGCTAGCGCCGTCACTCCGTCGCCGAAACACAACCGTGAACGAGTGGTCGTTTGGATGTTGAAAAAAATGAAGTCCGAAATTGTCACCTCCGGAGTTATGAAAACTGAACAGGGGTGCCTCCGTGGAACCCTCATTCTTTATCCATGCCACCCACGTGAAAGAATACCGGGCGTCTAAACCCCCGTCATTGCCGAGGATCACATAGGAATCCGATGTCCCGATAAACTGTGTTCCGCCGTTTGTTTCCCCTCTTGGCCCCGTGGTTTTAGAAATGGAACCTCCGGCGGAAGAGGCGTGATTTATACCACCGCTAACGTCATGGTAGTTGTGCACATCGTCCATAATCCAGACACCAAGAGGCTTGCGCCACTGTCCTGAAAAGATATTATTATCAATAACAAGAGATCTCAGAAATCAAAGAAATTTTATACTTACACCCTCTAGTAAGTCACATTGGTAAACATGATTAGAATGCACATTGGAAAGTTCACGGTTTACATACATGAAAATTATCAAACACAAGCCTAAATAAGGCTTGTTTTTGATGATTTTCATGTATGATCCAGCCACAAAGCTAAGGAACATTTTTGCTCATTCGCGGTTTACCTTTATTTCTTTTCCTCCACGTTCACCTCGCAACAGATTAATTAGCAGCTCATTCGAAGCGGAAAACTTCTATTGTTAAAGTGAAAAAACAGTGATCGATTTTTTCTTTTGAATGCAATGTATAGCAGAAATACACACCCTGACAATTGATTTTTGAGGTGAATGAGATATAAATTTCACTAAGTTATCTTTTATAACGAGGCGCAGTTTTACTGCAGATTATTTCAGGCACGCACTTTATTTTTTTGAGGGCAAGTCTGAACCTTAAAATGTTCACACACTTAACATCAAATAAAGATGATATAAGTACTTAAAATAAAGATGTAAATGTACCTAAAGTAAAGATGATAAAATATGTCACAAACAATTTGGCGTTTTTTCTTGATAATAAAAAGAGTAACATGTATTTCGACTGATGGGATACTTTGATAAGATCTATAATTACTGTGTCATTCATATGCTTATTTCCTCTTGGTAGCAATTGTCAGAAACACGAAATACAAGTCACACTAAAAGGGCCAAGCAAAAGTTGCTATTTGACTCTGTTTTCTACTAGCCAATTAAAAACGAAACATGAAAGGAAGTACAAATAAATAAATAAACCAGCAATCGTCAACAATTTAAAGAAATAAGACTCATTTTTCGACTGTGCGAAGACTGTAGCAAAAATTGCCAATATTGACCGTATCAAAATCCACTGGTACTGTATTAATATTCTTTCCCTGCGCTATTGCCTCATTAGAAGAAATAACCCTTTCATTAGATAAGTTGAAAGTTATTAACTTTGTTATGTTACCTTCCGTAGCCTGGATAACAGTCCACTGCTTCAAAACTAGCCACACCACGGCCACTTTCGCCCAACGCCCGAGACCAGCCATGTTCGAACGCAGCCTTTGGAATACTTTTTAGTTATAGTCCCATCAACAAATTTCGTCATTGATCACATAATCAATTTCACTTTACTTATGCGGTAGATCAATAATGTGCATTATACTTACAATAAAAGTCCGAATAAGGTAAACATTACCTACATCGATCACCCGACTAATCATGTTACAATTAATGTAACCTTTCAAAGATGTGATGAAATCAGAAAGTCTACCAAACATTAAGCCTCTTCTTGAACTTAGCATACAAAGCAAATATCCACAAAAAGAGAAAGAGAGATAATATGTTCATCGCCAGCCACAATTATTAAAAGGCAGACACAATAGCCCATGCAATTAAACAGTGATACGATATGCCAATAATCTCTTTGGCTTGCTAGATCGATTTCCCACGCAGACATACAGAGTGACTTAAGGTAATCTGCTTTTTATCACTGTGACCCCCCCCCCCACATGGATCTTGAATCCGACAGAGTATTTTCCTTTAAAGGCGTTTGTTAACTAGAACTGTGAATACCTGCGCCGTTAAAAGGTGGCTGAAAGATCTCCCATGTAACATAATTACTGCGTTTTGAAGTAAACGTCATTTCAAAGTGTTTTTAGTTACCGGATAGAAGGTAGAACAGTGTTTGCACCTTTGTTCGGTAATTGGGTAAGACTTCAACGCGGTGTCTCAAAAAAGAAGAAAAAAAAAAAGCTGCCAAATGGACATCCGTATGAAAGGCAACATTAATAATTAAGCCGAGAAAATCAGAAGTATACAAAATAAGGACTGGTCATTCCAAATAAGAATAACGTGTGTCTCCACCTACACACAAAAAAGTTATTATTATTATTATTATTATTATTATTATTATTATTTGATGCCATATTACACAATTGGTAATAGCACAATCATCACTATAACACGTACTGTCATGTGGTTCTGTTTTTGAGGGGAAAGGTACAAATGCCATTAAGGTGCAAACCATATTTGAAAAAAAAATGAATCATAGAAAATACCAAAATTCTACAAATAATGCCCTAACGCCAACAAAAGTATTCCAATCAGGGTGATAGTATGTTTTTTATTTACTTATTGCCGTTTTGTCAGGAAAAGTTATTTTTTCGTTCTTTTCTCTGTAATACTACTTAAATGCACAGGACTGTAAACGAAGATTTAGCAGAGTAAAATGAAGCATTGTTGGCATTCAGAAAAGGCATTTACAACTGACGCCTTTACCCTTTGCATACAAAGTCATTTATTGACACAAAAACGAACCAAATGCCAACATATAGTTTCAAACAGTATAATTAAGAGAATTACCAAAAGACATTGTTTAATATTACCCGAAATAGATATTTGAATGGGTTTTTCTGCTAGCTTACTATACGGTATATACAAGGGGCAGAAAAGTAGGTCACATAAATAGGTCAAAATTCTAACCAAAAATTTAGAGAAAGGAGCAGTCTAAGGGTGTATTCCCAGAGATTTAGATCGATCTAGAGATTAAGATTTAGATCGACCTAACTCCCTGGGGGTTCACGCTAAATTGCAGTCAGCCGAGCGCGCACCATAGTTAATTACCCCCTTACAGCTTACAGTAGGCGGGACAGACGCTTAAGCCGGTTAAGCTGACAGTGATCTAGTGAGACTCCCCACAGGGATAGATCGATCTAAAATCTATGGAAATGGGATCTACGGCTCTTTTATGGCTGATCGAGTGATTTATTCAGTTTATTCCTTGGCATGTCGACTTTATTTCAGTCGTATAAGAATCTAGTAGAAGTGGTTTATATGTGTTACTGGCAATCCATTCATATGTACCTTTAAGTCTCAACAGTTGCATCTGAGCAGGCAATCTCAAATGCCAGATTTGATCGTTCACTGGAGGCACAATAATCGCTGGAACATTTTCCCAGTGTCATGATTTTTGACTTTGGCGACCATTGAGCGTCTTAACCATTTTTTGTCTCACAACAAAAGGCGAAAGGTCGCAGCTAAGAATAAAGGGGGCGTTGCATATACAATGTATTTCATTTTCTTCATATACGTACAAAATACCAAATATAGGTTGCCGAGGTAATAAGCGTCTAGCCTGTTAGGCATAATTTCATATATATCTGTTGGGATTATAAGCAGTGAATTAGGATACCTAATCGAGGCAATGGCTCGGTAACAAATAGTCTGATGTGCAAACACCTGTTGTTCGTCAAAGATCAACCATAGTGTGCGTGTTTGCCTTGACAATAATCTGCGTCATCTGGATAAGAACATTCACACGAGGAAAAATAGAACAGGTTCCACGCCGGACTTTTTGAGAAATTTTAGAGAAATTACTAATTTCTTAATTAATTAATTAATAATTAAAAATAGGAACAGAGAAAGCCTACAGCTGAAGTGGCGACAGTCTGGCCAATGCTTTGTGAAATGCAGTGGGTCTGAACCGGTTAAGAGCGAACGCCATTTTCGCAATGTGTGGGTGTTTTGAAAGATAACGTGTTGCTACGAAAGAAGAAAGCAATCTTGAAATAAACATCTAGCCTATATGACCATGGAAGATAGCCAAGGATAACGTGGAAAATAACGTGTGAGATAAGGTTTCTTTAACAGCGCACAAAGACCAACAGAAGATTCTTACATGAGAGATCAAATGTTAATAATTTCATTTTATCGCAGCACAAAAGCATTTGGTGAGTTTAGTGTGAACCGTTATAGTCGCCTACGAAACAAAGACAATTGTTGGAAAGAGAGGGCAACCTTAAAAGATAATAACATCATGCAGTTCAACTGTTCCTCGGAAAGGAGAATAAATACAATTCAGTAAGACGATGGGAAAATGACTACCCCAGTAAGTATTTAAGGTACCAGTAGAAGAGATGATTTTTAATGAAATCTCACGATGCCTGAACCACACACAGTGTTTGTCACTAAAAATGACCAAGTAGGAAACCATTCAAGGTACCAGTAGAAGAGATGATTTTTAATGAAATCTGACGATGCCTGAACCACACACAGTGTTTGTCACTAAAAATTAATACAAATACATGTTAGAGTATTTCATGATATAATTATTTTCCTTTTGATAGGGAATCGACGGGAGAGGTTGAAAGAGATGTTTACGTCTTCAGCAAGTGCACATTCCACTCTTAAGATCATAAAAGCTGAAAAGGCTAATTGAAAATAAACACCATCTTTGCCGAACATTTGCAATTACCTATAAAAGATAACTCTTAGGGGGTTATTGTTCACCACTAACATCGCGTAAAAAAGTTTACTTCAGGGAGATATCATTGCTGCAGCAGTTAAAGCTAGAATAAGGCGTGTCCGTCAATGATGAATATATGCGGCAAAGTCTTAAAGAAAACACGCTACGTATTTACAGCAATGACTCCCTTAAAAGTGACCCATCAGATCAGTATTATTCTACTGATCTTAGCCAGCACACATGTAGCGACAATTAAAAATGTTACCACCGGAACCGAATTTCAATTGCAGCGTTGTCCACTTCAGTACAGAGTTAACAAATCACCTGAAAATTTTAAAAACTATGCGGTCAGCAATTCTCCTATCAAATCAGGATGCTCTCTATGCTGGGATATCACATCAGCTTCAGTGTGTCGTAGAGATAATATGACGATATGCCTCAGTCCAAGTAGTGAGCCGTGCATATTGTGCAGCGACCAGCCAGAAGGCAACTGCTGGCTGTGCTCAGGAACCGATGGCTGTTACACCAGTGCGGGTTGGCAGTGTACTCCATGCGAGACAGGTGAGCTTTTATTTTTTAAATTATGTTATCTTTCACTGGACAAGGGTGTTGTCATTTTTTTCATTTCAATATAATGTGAGTGCTCTTCACTTCAACAAACTGGTATCCTTGGGGGCTTAGTTCTTATCACTGATTTCGTAAATTGTATCCAATTAATTTGATTGATTCTGTCTTCTTTTTTACCTTTGGTTCTGTTTCATTTTTTTTCTGCTAAAGAATCGTTGATGTTTCTTTTTTTTCTTTTTATTAGTTTCGTTGACGTAACCTGAATGTTTATCATAGAGATACTGCGCATCCTTTAATGAAGTTACTTGACCTGCTCAAATGATATAAATAAACTTGATAAAATGACCAGAAAGTATAAAAAAAATAGTCGAAGACACCAGGATTTTCAGTTTCTATTCTCGACAAATTTCTAAAAAACTTGATCTTTTCAGTGAAAAGAATAGGCTTGTAACTTTAAAAAGCAACATCTGTGATGGATTTACGCTCACAACATTTGCCTTTGTGGTTGGTTACAAAAAAGTTGACAGGATATCGTTTTGTCTTACATGATTACATCTGTCCCAAAACCATTTTCAGAAACATGGCCTAACATCTAGTACAAATATGAATCATGTGGTTAAGGCTGTTAGCCTGTTGACACTAATGTCTCATAACAGAACGTTTCACATGTTGTGCTTGATACAAGTCATTATACAGATCGTTTTGTGACGCACGTTATTTTAAACACACACGCAAACCCCTTTTAATAACCACGAAGAGACCCGCTTACAATAAGGATATGAAGGAAATGCAGGAGAAATGAAGGAAACAAGACTGACAAGTCAACCTGTGTGTTTTCTTATTTCCATAAAACACGTTTCCCACAACCCCGTTTTCATGTCAACCATATCTTATCATGAACCTCGACATTTATTGCTCAAACCTTATTCCCGCTATACAAGAGGTAAAGGCACTTTTTGTATCAAATCAAATCCCTTTACAATCAATGATTGGTCGTACAATGTAGCAATGACAAGATGTCACCCGCACACCCTTTACTAAAATCGTTCATAAACTTCATTTGAACCAAAAGACCGCCATCACCAAATTGGTCTTTCTGCCCAATGTTTGAAATGTCAACATTTCTGCTTTCGTGTTCACGCGTTACTTTGGCTGAATTAAAAATCAGATAAAAATTAGCCGAAGAAATTAAAAGTAACCAAAAACATTTGTTTCAAAGATCAACTTAATAGTTCTTGATTCGTGCGGTCCAACATCACCACTAAATGACACTTAAGTCTTGTTTATTACCTCCGCCAAGGTTATTTTTGGTTTTGTTTAACCATAGAAGTTCTATTGCGTATTATTTGTCCATATACTAATAGTTTACCTGCATTGACCGCTTGTCTGTTAGCAATATTATGGAAACACTAATCAACCCAATAATATTGTTTGACGGCCATACATGTGTGCATAGAACTGCCTAATTTAGCTAAATGACTTACAGATAAGTTCCCATGACTTAAAGATAAGTTCATAAACTTCATTTGAACCGAAAGACAAACCAAATACGAACGGGAACCATCATTTCGTTAAGTCGATCAAAACGTGCTCATATACTAAAAACTATCCACCATGCAAACACACGCCACACTTCATCCACAATTAAAACCATCCGCACAAATAGTGATTAGCCAGTGGACGACGAAACTAAAGTCGCGCTTAATGGAACATGGAGATCTTATTATTATCAGGAAAATGTTTTGAGAATAAAGTATGTAGTTGAGCATTGCAGGAATTGGGTAAATAGATAACCTTTGTGGGATTGCAAGAGCGCAGCAGGTGATTTACTAAAATGTTTCCAAAACTTTAACACCAAGTTTCTGCATTTATTAATTGTTTTTGCCAACGTTGAAATGTAACAGCAACGCACGGTATTTTGTTTTCAGGGTCGAAAAGTGAAGAAGGCACCCCATATACCTGGTTGAAAAAAGGAGTTGCAGCCTTCTTGTTCCTGGCCGGCTTCCTTGTCTCGGTGGCGACTTTAATTGTAGTACTGTGGAAACGTCATGGATCAATGTCACAACTGAGGGCAAGTAGATTGTTAGGCGACGTCTTGCATACTGAAGTTGCCCTGCTAGAAACGAACGGCGACTGCCCACATCCTCATCAAACACACGACAACCAGTCAAACGTACTGTCGTCGGGAACATGCAACTGTGACCAAGCGAGACTCACTGTTACCTTATGTTCTAAGGGTTGGCAGATTCGAGCCGACATTGGAAATGAAAATAAAATCGGTGCTTGTGGCCGACGAGGTGAAGGTGTTTTGTCAGAATGTCAATGTGTTCAAGGTTGTGGAGTTCAAGGCGTGCATGAGAGACAGACAGATGAGGATGGCAGACCTAGTGTGGGGACACCTGTTGGTGAAATGGCAACGACAGAAACCGAAACTCATTTCAGTGATAGACACAACTCAACTGCAGGAGAAATTGTTTTGCCCCTACTTCTGCCGACTTCAAAATCCAACAAGGGTACCTTTAATGTTTCGCTTGTAGCAACTACTGACAACGTGATCATTAAAGAGAATGGCTTTTCCCGGTCTAGCCATGGTTTCAAAGAGGTACAATCTGAACCAATAGATGGCCCTGTACTTGAGCGTATATTCTTTACATCAGGCTTGTGACAATCAGAAGCAAAGCTGGGGCGAATGTCACTTGTACAAAGTAATGAGGAACAGACTACGGTTCCTGGCGGACTACCGTTCCTGCCACACCGGCGGCACTCTAGCTTCGGAAACAGAACGCGCCATTTATTGGATTTAAGGTACTTCGACAACTGCAGGAAAATGATACGAATTTATGTATCAGAAATCAGATTATTCTTGGTTATTGAATCAATATAAGAAGTTTTCCATCCTACCTATGCGATGCGCGCCACCAGTCACCCTTAAATTACTAAAACTGAGCAGTCGATCGGTGGCAGTTGGGCAATTGGCAATAAACAAACTGCACATATGCGTGTTCCTTATGCGTGAGGACTTCTGTGGTGTAAAGAAACTTGATTTAGTTGGCAAAGTTAAAAAAATATGGAAGCGTATCGATTATTTATTGTATATGTAAATTATATTGTTTTTTAACTGAAATATCTAGTCGTTTTCGTTTTGCATCTATCAAAATAAACGCGTTTTCCTGCAAATAATAAAACGATCGAAATGTTAGAACAGATCAGATAATACAAAATGCGAGGAAGATGTAGCAAATTCTGTACTAGATAACTTAAAGGCGTCAACATGTTGTGCTTGATTAACACTACTGAAAATCAATTGTGCGAGCATTCGTAGTGTATTACGTGTATGTACGGCACACCACCCATATATATATATATATATATATATATATATATATATATATATATATAAGATGCACAATAAGGGAATATTTAAGACAAATTATCGCCGCTTAACCTGACCAAATGCCACAATGTCTTGAAAAGTATATCTTAAAGAAGCAAGGCGTCTCGAAATATATGTGCAGATATTATAACATTATAAGGTCAAATTTACAAGAAATTTGAAGGTGTAGTTTTTGTTGCACTAAAATAAATTTCAGTTATTCTTTGGCCTGTAGTTTTTGTGTTGTGTAAGCTTTTAGCTTAAAGAAGGGCACACGCACACGTTTGAACTCATTTCTGGTACGTGCGCCAACTTATTTCACACAAATTCAAGTTTCCCTTCAGGGTCCCACACGCATTTCACACTGTATACATATGCCAACTTACTTTACATGCAATTTCAATCTGTGTAATACTTACAGTTCTTTATCTAATTATCTTCCTCGATTATCACTTATTTACTTATTGTTAACTCTTGTATTTATACACAAATCTATAATAAGATATCTAAATTATCCTTCCAAAAGAAAAATTATAAACCACCAGTCTGCCTCAAGGTTTCACTCTCCATCACAAGTACATGCTAGTACACACTCACGTGCCAGAGGAGTGATAAATGTCATTATGAGTAATACAACGGTTTCCTGAAAGCTTTATTTCTTATATAACATTGATGACACAAATACCATCACAAACCGAAATTGTTAAATGATATTGGACAGCAAAGCTGGCAAATATTCTGACACCAAACTGCAAAAACATTGCAACAATATCAAGTAGTCACCACAATTTTTGATCATGTACTGTTAACAATGGACATTCAGAAAATGTTACTGGTGCAGGGCTTCAGGTTCATGGGAGTTCAAAATTATACCTTGGTTATGGCAACATTTGAACTTGACCTGCATTTAAGGGCGTATTCCCAGAGCTTTTAGATCGATCTATCCACGCGGGGAGTCTCACTAGATTACTGTCAGATTATCCGGCTTAAATGTCCATCCCGCCTACTACAAGCTGTAAGGGGGTAATTAACTTCGTGATAGCTATTTAGCGCGAACCCCCAGGGAGTTAGGTCAATCTAAAGTAGATCGATCTAATCTCTGGGAATGGGGTCTAAGTGCCATGATTTGTTGAAGTTAGCTTGAGCACCAGTCTCACTTTTCTATTAATTGCATTTAAAGAACATGGCGACAATAAGGACACGGTTGATGGCTTTATGTACAGACACACCGTGTCTGTGCATAACATGTACTCAAATCAAACATAATCCATTTGGATGTCAATCTGTTATCATATCTTCCCTCATTGGATATGCTTCTAAGGATTATTTGTCTACAGAGTTTTACTTTGTTGATTTAAGTAACTTATTAATTAACCAACAACAAGCTACAAAGAAACTACTCGAGTTCAACAATTTTGTTAGTCACTAGTCAATCTGTTGAGAAAATGAACATTAAATGAAAACTTAATGGGCCTTTTTCCACCCCAATTTCCAGCCATTTTTGTCCAACAAAATTTGATCGACTAGAAGAGTAAAGACAACTACTCATTTCTTTATTTCAAGTGGAAGAGGTTCATGGCAAGTACTTTTCTTTTTTTAGTTTTTTTTTTTAAAGATATTGTCCTTCATACATTTTGTCTCTGATTTTTTATTTCTTCACATTTTAGTAAGACCCACTTTAACAACTGCTGCTCCAGAAGGGTACAGTGAGTTATGTGCCCCCCTTGCTTTGGAAGTACTAGTGCAAACTTCTCCCTTAAGTCAACAAGTGAAATCAGATGAAATCGAGCAGTTTTTTTTAAACCTAATGGCAGCAGCACCCAAAATTGTGTTTTCTTCTATTCTGATGCAATATTACATAATGGTTACCAGCATAATGACCGTCAATTTTTAATAATAAAATATACGTATCATGGATTTTCAGAAAATGTGACTAGCATGGGTCTTCAAACCCGTGGAACTTCAAAGTCACACCTTAAAAATGCCAATATGTGAAAAATTAAATTTTCACAAAATAACTGTTTAACTGGCAGTAAGAATTACCAAACAGACTGTATTTCCTACTGAAGCTGTATTTTAGTCCCATGTTTCTTTCCTGTAAGTTTGAGAACAGTAAATGACATGGTTTTTCTTAAATGGTCATCATTGGAGCAGTGCCCAAAATAGTTTTTTTTTTTTTCAAATTTTGATGCAATATTACATAATGTTTAACAGCATAATGACCATCAACTTTAATAATAAAATATTAGTATTATGGATATTCAGAAAATGTGACTAGCAAAGGTCTTCAGGCCCATGGAACTTCAAAGTCACAACTTGAAAATGCCAAAATGTAAACAAGACAGCACTGTTCTGAAATGTTTTTTTTTTTCATTTTTAACAATTTTTAACATAAAACAAAATTAACAGTTTACTGCCATTTTTATATTATCAACTAAGAAAATTGATGAGATGGGAAAAATATCAACAGAGCAGTGTTAAATGTCCAATTTCTTCCATTCTGAGATTCTGAACATAGTGAATGATTGAATCTGACAAACTGCAATGATATGAGTTTATTTCCATTTTTGACACTTTATTACACAATACACGATAACAAGTTTACCATCATTTTTACATAATCAACTAACAATGTTGTAAAGATGCAGGAAATGTCAAACAAACACTTTTACGTATCTTATTACTTAAATAATAAGGCTATTAACATGCCTAAGAATTAAATCTGAGGAAATCTGAAGAAATGTGAAAAAACAGCATAACTTCTAAAATAATGCCCCGATTATGCTGATTTTCGAACTCAACCTGCGTTTTAGTAAGACTGACCATACCTGTGAGTTTCATGACAACAGGCCTAACGGTTTTCCTTAAAATGTGTTTACAAGGTTGCATATATGCTGAAAAGTGAAAAAACAGCATAACTTCTACAGTAATGGCCCGATCATGCTGATTTTTGAACTTGACCTGCGTTTTATAAATATTCATCAGCTCTGTAAATATAAAGCCAAAAAGTAAAACTGCCTTCCACTTATCGTGTTTACAAGGAAAGTGCACGGCGACGGCATCGGCATCGGCGACGACAGACGCAGGTGATGGCAATATGTACAGACACATCTGTGTCTGTACATAAAAATTATGCACAAGCATTGAATGATGTTTAACACATGCATGCTAAATTGCAGCAAAATTTTGTCTACATAGCTTTTGTACTATTCCAGTGATGATTAATGCAAAAAATTTACTTCATTTCGTAAGTGCACTTTTAGAGTGCATTCCCATAGATTTTCAGATTGATCTATCCCCATGGGGAGTCTCACTAGATTGTTGTCAGCCTGACCGGCTTAAATGTCTGTCCCGCGTACTAAAAGCTGTAAAGGGGTAATTAACTTTTGGGCACTCGGCTCTCGGAACCTGACAGCAATTTAGCGTGAACCCTCAAGGAGTAAGGTTGATCCAGATAGATCAATCTAAATCTATGGGAACCCAGTCTTAGAGAACCATTTTTGTACCTAGTAGCATAGTGTTATCAGACATGGGGAAACTGCCTGTCCGACAGTTCATTACTACTTGAGCAGCCAGAGGACATGCAAGATTTTTGATATCACAGGTCCTCTGGACTGGCATGTTTATGTGAAAATGCAATACAGAATATTAAATCATATGTAAACATAGACCAACAAAAACAAAATATGATAATGACTTCATCTTTTCAATGGGGAAAATTGTGAATTTTACAGAAACTTTTTTTTTGTGACAAATCCAAAAGTTAGGACATTCCCATTGAAAGTTGGCAACAAAACTGAAAAACAGGCTGCCTTATAGTTCCTTTTTATATGGTGAAATCACAATTGCTACAAAGACATATATCTTTAATGCTTACAAAACAATGTATCTGAAAAACTGATAATTTTCCCCCACTGAAAAGATCGGAGTTATTACTGTACTTAGTTCAGACCAGCAGAGAATTGGGAAGACCTGCAGACTACTTGTGGTGCAGGTGCTCCAGACACTAAATATCACCAAAGTTTTCCCCACATCTGTGTTATTCACAAGTTTTCATATTGAAACTTTTGTCTTTGAGCCAATGCTATGTATGTTTATTAGTAGTGTCAGTGTTTTATATTTTAGCATGTTCTACAAATGATTTTTGAAAATTTAAAACCTGAAGTTTATGTTTTTTCCTTTTCACATAATGAATATTGTCATGTTTCTTTTTATTTTCGCTTTCAAGTTTTCTTTTTGGTCTACCTGTCTACCTTTGTGGCCAAGTCCACATTTTTTTAGTCCTTTTCCTGAGAAACAGAAGAAAAACTCTCACTCATCATGGGAAGTTTTGGGCAAATGAGGTTCATCTATCCTATTCAACAGTGCAGTTTGTAAACTTTCACACAATGTTCCAGAAAATTTACTATCACCAAATGGCCATCTTCAGTGAGATGAAGGTCAGATGGTCTGCAAATTGGCTCAGACAGCTCTAACAAACACTGGAAAGTCCCGTCTGGATAGAAAACCTGTAAAAGTAAAATGACTCTTTGCACAAAATATTTCAAGTAAGCAGTTGAACAAACTGTGAACTATAAAATTTCACAGAAAATTGAATTCATACATCCTGAAAATGAGATGATTTAAAATTTCTTCGGCGTTTTAAACCTAACAAAGTATGCTAGTTCCCACTTCCTGTAGGGTTTACCTGAACTCGATCATTTTTGCTATCAGCAACAACTATATTGCCAAATGCATCAATGCCGACTCCTGATGGTTCATTAAACTCCCCTGGACGACGTCCAAATCCTCCAAACTCTTTTACAACTTGGCCACCTTGCTGTTTAACTATGTACATGTGGCTTTGACCTATTGAAACCAATAATTACAAAATTTGAAGTTATTCTATTTGTCACTGTTACCACAGGCATTCCATCCACAAAACTATCCATTACGTATGTTTTCTTCAGTCAATTGGTTCATTAACTTAAAGAGAAAATAAAGCAAATGCCATCATAAGCTGACAAAAAATTCTAATAACTTTATTTGATTTTTCATATTTTCAATATCCTCTGCCTTACTGAAACAAGGTTTAACACACACAATTCTACTTTCCCCATTTTACAAACATCTTACCTAAATCACTGACCACCACAATGTCATCATAACAATCCATAAATCGACACTTGGAGCCATGCACACCAGCCAGTACAGGCACAGCTATCTTCCTCATCCACCGGCCATCCTGAGTAAAGACCACCAGACTGGGCTCCTGCCTGCATGTGTCCATGACTATGAGATGGCCAAACTGGTTCAGTGCCATTCCTGTAGAAGAGTAAGGCATTTTGAATATCTGCCTCTTTTAACAGTACTGAATTAGTCAGATAACAAGAAAATATTATCTTGAGATCATCAATGAAGTGATTAGAATCATCAAATTTATTTTTCTTTAAAATATTTTTGACAGAAATTTATAAGGTTCAACATAATAATCAAAAACAAATCAGTACTGACAAAAACGGGACTGCCAACAACAGATTCTATGAGCATGTCCACCCACTCAAGAAAATGCCACTCACCATATGGAGCATTCAGATCTCCTTTGCCAAAGGATCTCAATAAGTTCCCATGTAAGTCATACACCTGCAACATACGGCTATCTTTCACAAACAACTCCCCCTGGTCATTCACTACCACTGCTGAGGGCCGACTGAATACATTGTTTTGCTAAAAAAAATAATGATTATAATAATATTAATAAAATTATATATATATATTTTTTTTTATCTATTCATATAGAAAGTTTTTTTGGTTTCTATAAACCATAAGCTGGGTTGTTAAAGCATCTCTGCACACTGTTCAAAAGTGATAAGTTGACATTAGATAAGTTGATAATAGAGTACATCAAATACCATACAATTTGTCCAACATTTTTTAAAGACTCTCTGTAAGACTTCTGTCAATATGTTCTCCTTTTCCACCTCAGATATATTAATTACCTTTGAACCAATGGTCAACATATGTTCTCCATTTCTGTCAAAGATTTTGACCATGTCATTCCCATGGTCTGCCACAACAAAGTGTCCTTCTTTAGTAGTTGTCACTCCAATCGGGAAGAACAAATGATCCTTCAATTCTTTCCCCTTGTGACCAAATTTTAAAACCAACTCTGCTTTCAGGGCTGAAAATAACGAAAAATCATGACTTTAAGTTCACCAGGCCCATAGTGAAGTGACACATTGCACAGCTGGGACTCCTCATGACCTGTTCTACATTCAGCAAATTTACATCCATTACCATTTCTTTCATTAATGTGTTAATTTATGTTACTTTTTCTGTAATGTATGCATTTCTTGTGATTCAATATCTCTTTGATGTGAAAAATTGCAAAAATTAAATGAATAAATAAATAAAATACTTTTTATAAGAAGAATCTCACCTTTTCCAGGGCAATCAATTCTGTGTTGCTCAATTACTGATTTAACCATTTCTTTTTCAAAAGAAAAATTACTGTTGTCTTTTTCTCCAGTAGAGCTTTTTTCCTCACAATGAGATATATTTTCTTCAATTTTAACAGGTAAGCATACAGTCTTTTCTTCACTTTCATCAGCACTGGACGCATTGACTGGGACCTCAACATCCTCATGTGAATCTGGAGGAGATTCTTTGGCCAAACTCAATAAAATGTCTTCCCTTTTTGGTTTTACATCATCAGGCACCTCATTTTTCTTCACTGGTTCTTCATTGGATTCAGTGGACAGTCCCACATCAGCAAAGGCTACCTTTTTATCTTTTAGAGGGCTATCAGTCACACTATCTTCACTATTCATTACTGCACCCTCTGGTTCACTCTTGCAGAAAACTGGTTTCCTCAATGGTTTTCTCAAAGCTGGCTTATTACCAACAGTGGGCATTCTAAATTTCTTCAGATCATCCCAGGTGATGGTAACAGTTTTATTAGCTTCAGTTTGGGCCTTCGTAGCTATGCTTGCTGTGGCACCTTCATCTGTAGTTTTACTTGGTGCTGGATCTCTGACCCAATCTTCATTGTGCTCCATCTTCAAATTAGCCAAGCCATCCCCAGCACCAGAGAAGCAAGGGACAGCAAATGAAGCATCAAACTTTGGTGTTTTCAACTTAGCTGCTTCTTTATCCTTAGGAATGGTGTCTTCTTCACCTGTTATGTGTCTTGTGATAGCCAACAGCCCACTGCTAGCCACCCTTGGCCTGGACTTTCCATTCCACTGTGATCGACTCTTTATAGGGCTCTTTTTCACTACACCAGGCATCTCATATTCTGATGTTGCAGTTTCAAGAACAACCATCTTAAATGGACTTCCTTTTATTGCCTGACCATAAACATGTACATGGATCTGATATGTACCACTCATTTGAGGTTGAAATGAAAGTGTTATGACAGCTGCACTGTCATCCAGTTTGAATTCTCCTCTGGTTTCTTCTGTTGGCACCTTTGAGCCATGGGGTGCCAATTGCCCTGACAAGTAGCGCAGGCTGGCAGTATCTGGTTCTAAACCATCAGGCAGGTACAACTTAAAGGTAACCAAAGAACCAGCAGGCCTAACATAGAAATCTCCATTTTCTGGTGGTGATAACATCAAAGTATCTGGATTTATAGAACTACATTTTATGTAGCCCATATCAGATTTCTTCAGACCTGAAGGAAGAGGTACAAATTCCAAAGTGCTCCATGAAGAAGTGTTCCAATGCTCCAAGTTTTCTTTTTCTGTGGCCTTCAGCATGTTTTTCAATTTTTCACATAATGCTTTGTACTGCTCTTTGAGCTCCTTTTCTTTTCCGGCCAAAAGGAACTCTTCTATCTTTGGGCAGGTGTTGTTCACCTCTTCTACTCTTTTGACATAAAGGTCTGACAGGCCCTGTAATTTTTCCTCTTTGGCAGCACACTCATTTTCCAATTCTACCTCCAGCTCTGTTTGTAATTGTGCAAGTTTAGCTGTCATAGCCTGGAGACAAGAACGGATGGCACTCTTCCCAATGTCTCTCTTCATATAAAGAAGAGTGTGCATAGCATGTAGCTTTTTCAGGTTACTTTGAATTGTATGCACTGAACCATACACCTCAGTTAAAAGTGCTGTAACCTTCTCTCGTTCATCCATACCTGTAACAGAAAAACAAATTTTTCTAAATCTACTATTATCACAGTGCACATAACTTGAGGAAAGTGGGTAATGAAATTTTTAAGCGTGTGTGTGTGTGTGTGTGGGGGGGGGGGGGGGGGGGGGGGGGTAACGTTTTCATTTCTTCTTGCTTGCTTTGACCTTCGTGATAAAATTCTGGTTACACCTTATTCTAATGCAACATCAAATTCACCGAATGCAACATGCAATTTAGAAAAATACTGTTAAAGAAAAGAGGTACACATTAAATTATTTCTTCATCATTTTTCTTTAAGTAAACTAAACTCTATATACCCCTGCATTTAGACTCTAGAGAAAATGGCGTTTCAATTTCATCTTGCAGGCTTCAACAGTGCAGGGATATTTCATTCTAATTTGTCTCACCAAATCTGTCAATTTTTTCATCCTAAGGACGTAACTATTATAACAACTGTGAAAGGAATATGTGAAAGAAACCTTTTTCACCCCCTTGGCTGAACGTGCTTCTTATGGAACAAACAGCGTGGGAATCCATGCTGAAAACGAGAAGTCTTTACCCGCTCTTTTCGGCAGTCTCCGTTTTACAGCCTCTTTTTGGACACTTTTATGGATCACAGAGAACGACAAAAGATTTTAAATTATTAGTTGTAGAACGAAATATTTCATAGTGTCTAGCCGAATGAAAAGATTTTATATGTTTATATATACATATATGTATATATACTACTGTTATATTACTGTAAGATACTAAAGCGTTGTCGTAAATTTGTTGGTCTAGCATTACCCGTGCACGTCATATGCAGACGAGTTCACGAATGTCACTGGAATGTAGCTCGTGTTTCATTAAAAATATTTTAGCAGTATTTTTAAAGGTAAGCTTTGGTTAATTAGTTTGTATCGTCATATCTGGATTGTGAATTAAAGTATTTTGTCCTTTTGCAGTCATTAAAGTTGGTTCCGGTCAAGTGCTCGGCAAGTGAAGCATCGCGCGTCTTTTACTACTACTGCTACCAGTACACATCTAATAGTAATTCTGTAATACTAGTAATACGTTTAAAAATGAAATATAAATCTACTACTAGCATTTTTTGCATTTAGTAACAGTTAATTGTCTTCACGTACCGTAAAAAGTCTTTATTCCCTACTTCTTGTCTACGGATATCAGTTATATGAACGAATTAAAAAGTCCGAAATTCCATTTTTAAAATTCTATTCCACTGATATTTATGTTTTTATAATCACCATAAAAATGCGTTCGTTGGAGCCCTGCTGCACTAACGCCGGCAAGGGCTCGTACTGGCAGTAACACGCCAGTACGTCATCAGTAACATCAGTATTTACGCGCTAGGCTGTCATTTTAAGATGAGTTTAGTATTCTAAAGGGTGTAAACTTGTTCTTTTTACGTTTATTAATCGATCAATAAAAGGTGACAGCCGAGCGTGAGTATAAAAATTTATGAATCAAGAATGTTTCAGTCCTTATTTTACCAAAATTAACAAACCTGGTAAATTGTATTATGATATTATATATGTCATATATCCAAGTCAGGCTAGGATTCCAATAAAGAGTCAGAGCTGAGTGTCAGTGATGACAAGTGAGACGGATCCTGCAGCCATGATGGCCAACAAGTGCAAGGCTGATGGGACTTCGATGCAAACAGAATACAATCACCAACAACAAATGGCAGTCCTTAAAGACATTGATAAACAACTGAATGAGCAGAAAGCCAACTTAATCAAAAGCAGTAGTAGGTAGAATTTCTGTTTTCAGAGTTTTCATATTAATACAGTGTACATAACGACAGTAGGTGAAAGGCACAAACATAGATCTGGTTCTCCATGATTACTATTGAGATTGGACAACTTTTGAAGCAAGCCAGGTTTTGGTACTTGTCATATTCATAGAATTTCATTTGTGATGGGTAAATGCATATTCAAAAAAACTAAGGAGAATATATTTCTTTTTGCTTCAGTTCATGCTCACACGATGTATGTTGACTTTACCACCCAGTTCAGTCCCCAGACACTGCAGTCCGTTTACAATGCTGTAGAGTCTGCCAGCAACTGTAAGGAAGCCATCACCAGCCATGGCACCAAGGAAGACAGTAGCCAGTTTTGAATATATATGAACTCATTTAATAACCACAAGAACAATTACAGCTTATGTGAACCTTGAAACCTATGTTAGTATTAATCAGCTTCAGAAGTATAGCAATAAATGAAATTGTTTTAATACATTTAGATTTAAGTTTTTTTTTTTTTTTGTATTAAAATGAAATATGGTATACATTTGTGAAAAAGACTGTAATTCAACAACTTGAAAGAAAATGAACCAAAAAAAATTTATTGAGGAATAAATTGTCAGCTTTAATTTGTCACACCGTATGAGCCAATGTGGTATTATTTCTGATCCCATTCTTCTGATATATTTATGAAATATCACTTGATTTTCTACTAACTGATAATATCCTTTGTGCCCCCTTTTTCTTGAATTTTCAGCAGTTGAACATTGCATAAAAAAAGCCAAAAGAATTTTGCTGTTGATAAACATAAATATGCCAAAATCTGTTCACCTATCCATGATACTGCCTGGATAAGTGGCTCTACCAAGTTTTAGTATCCATCATTCCTGCCATAGGTGTCACAAGTGTTATTTCTCCCTTTCTTGAACGACTTCTAGTTTGGCTCCAGCATACTCAGTAAACAGAAGAGCCCATGTAACAAACTGGGGTTTAAGTATCAAGTTGATTATACTATTAAAGTAATGGTGATAAGTCTTAATTTACACCTTCACATATATTCACTTTTAAGAAAGTGCTTGATATTATATGTTGAAGGAGTTCAAGTCCTATGAAATAAAGCAGCCAAATTTTAATGGCACAGAATATTTTTTCCATTTTATGCCAAATCACACACTTTTCTGTGTTTAAAATAAAGTACACAGTTTTCATGAAAGGACACTGAGCTATTTCAGCCGACAGCTCATATTCTTTTGTCAAAATCTACAGTTCTTTGTTATTGTCCAATAAACAATGTAAGACTAATGATAAACAAACGGGCAAATGCCATGTTGTACATACGCATTTATTTCAAATAAAACATTTATAATACTGCAACAATGTATTTGTTCCTTACTTAAGATATTTTAGTGAAAATAAATTTGTGAATAATGAAAATGAATAATCTCCAACATGTAATTACAATGAGGTTGCACGTAACTAAATTGTGCATTTTTATCACAGCTTTTTTTTCCATTTTTTGGTCATGGTGATGACAGCAATGCCAATATTCAAAATGAAAACATGATTCAAATATTTTTACTTTAACCAGAGGTTATAATGTGCCAAGTTCAATGTGCATACTGTCAATCTTACAGTTCTGTCAAACGTGTGTAACGCATGCAAGATAATTCAGCTACTTGATGTAGATATAGTGCGAGATCGGTTTCTTTTGAGTTGGTTGTGCATGGTTTGCTCAAAATTTTTCATCAGTGGACTTTCAAGTATTTCTGTAACTTCAGGCCTTTCTTCTGGTTTGGGCATTAAAAGCCATTTGACAAACTGGCACTGAAAAAAATTGTTTAAAAAATTAAAGATATTGTTGCATTCCATTATCTCAACACTTAACTGCGCAAGAAAATAGCTTCATATAAAAGCAAGTACAATCTTCATTAAATAAATGACACACTCTCTGACTCTACTCTTGACTCACGTTTTTTTTTTTCATAGTCAATGAAATGCAACTATTTGGAGAGTTTTATCATTCAAAAAAACCACTATTTAACCAATTTTTTTTTTTAATTTTGGACATCCTTACCTCCTCTCCGAGTTCCCTGCTAAATCTCTCAGGAAAATTCAATTGCCTGATATTTTGTAGGGTAACAACTCTTTCCATCTGTGTTGAGAATGGGTAGAACAGTTCAAAGAAAATCAGACCCATGGCATAAATGTCAACTTTGTGGCTATAACTTTTCCCAGCAATCTAAGAGAAAATACAATAAAATATGATCATCAACAAAAAAGTCTGTCATCAGAAAGTTCAGATTATTTTTATAGTTGTGCCAAAATGATAGAATGATCGAAATTGATTTTTAATGAGTCATCACTACATTTTGTTTTGGGGCAGTGGGTATCGAGCTGATACAGCATCATTCATGGAGAAGTTTCAGTTTTGATTACCTGCTCTGGGCTCATGTACAAAGTAGTCCCAACTTGGTTTGTGTGTTTGCCTTGTTCATCTTCTTCATTGTCAACTAGGGTATCTGTGTATTCCGCCATTGCTGTGACTAGACCAAAATCTCCTACTTTGATAGTACCATCCAGTGAAAAGAAAATGTTTGAGGGCTGAAAAAATATTGAAAAATGGGTGAGATCAAATCCCATCTGTTAGACTTGATATGATTGTGATTAAATTGCATTCATTATTAAGTTGCTTATAAATATTTTGCACAATCTGAAAATGAAATCCTACAAAAAGACCCATGGCCACTACAAAATCAATCAATCAAGAATTTAGTGATGAATTTCACAATTTGTTTTGCCTTTTTGCCTATGCGTAATGCAGTTTTATCTGGGTGGATGATTCTATCTACATTTTATTACCAAACAATCATTTTTTCTTTATTTGATACTTGGGTTAATTAAGCACTTGTGCTCACCTTGAGATCTCTGTGCATCAGTCCCATGCCATGAACATACTCCACTGCATCAACTATTTGCACAAAAATGCGCATCAGCTCAGTGTGATTCCTATTGAGCGTGTTGGAATTTAGCCAGTCCTTGAGTGTCTCCTTTTTGCAAAGCTGCATCTGTATGTACAAATACATTTTTGGAAGACTAGAATCCTTTCTTTTTTCAGTTCTGCTTGGTTTGGAAGAATGCAGAGTAAATGAACTAGAAATTGGAGAATGTGACTCTTTAGATACAATTACATTTCTTAACTGTCCACTTTCAGAGTTTGTGTAATCACAGCTACTAGTCTCTGCACAAAAAACGGAATCACTGTTGCTTTTTTCTTCACATCCAGAATCCTCAAAAACAATGTTAAGAGAATCATTCGAATTATCAAAATCCACATTTTCAACATCCAGCTGTTTTTCTTGATACACTTGAAAAGGTACATCCTGCAATCCTGCCTCCAAGTTGTCCAGGATGTCATTTTCAGAGTCTGAATCTGATGTGTCTAAGTCAAAGTCTACAGAAGTCTTTGTGTGAAAATGTGGCATTGTATGTGGGGTTCCAACTACACTAAAGGATCCACTCTCATCATTATCTATATCTTCCTTATGTGGTACAAATCCTAGACTTCTACTGCTTCCAATGGGGCAGTCAACTGGACTAGACGTCTTCAATAAGTCTTTTTTATAAGTCCCACTGTAAGGTGTTTGAGATATAGTAGTGGTGTCACTAAAAAGAAAAGATAAAAACTGTCAGACAGTTTATCAATATCTAAACATAAAATCCAAAAGTGAGACAATAAAAAGACATTGGTTCACTTATACAATCTTTCTTGTACATTTAAAATTGGGTTGGTTTAACATATGTCATCTACATGATAAAAAAAGGTACAAATGAAAAACTGATAAAACTGATGAGTAATTTATCTCTTACTACTTGTACCTATACTCACCTGTCAAGTAACCCAACATCTCTCTCTTCTTGCCAGCCAGGAGGTGGGCTTTCTAACCAGGCTTGAAAATATCTGACTATACCGCCATGATCTAGCTTGGCAAGTGCTTTAACTTCTCTCATAACCTTTTCCTTTGCATCCGTACTAAAAAACAATCACATCTTGGTAATGACTTTCAATTAATGTGTGTTGTATATCTAAGAATATTGATTAAAGAAATAAATTTGAATTGCTATCAACCTAAAGACAAATCTATCTTTGAAAGCCAGTTTAAAAAATGATGGCAAAACTGCTATTGTATTATCTTTTAAAAATATACAAACCTATTTGGCAAGGATATTCTCTTGATGGCATAATGGTTATCATCCACTTTATTTTTGGTTTCAAATACAACTCCAAAGCCACCCTTCCCTAGACATGCCAGCTGATCAAAGTCAGAGTAAAACCTGGAAAAAATCAACAGTAAACTGTTAAACCTTAATGGCAAACATCACATGGTTAATATATCCATATCATCAAATTATTACATGTTAAATATTCCTTCAAATAATGGAAGGTGGCAGCTATAACATCACTAAAATATCATAATTATTACAAAATTATATTTTATATTAAATTTTACCTGGAGACAAATGGCCCCTGAGTAGTTGAAAGTCCTTTATCCCCAACCACACTCTCATTGCTGTCTTGTCTGTCAAGACTTTCTTGCAAAGACCCAGAAGATTTGCTGCCTTCTTTCTTCAGTTTTTCATTCATCTGTATAGGAAGCAAAGAATTCACAGCACAAATGTAAGATGATGAGATGTGGGATGAGGACTGTGATAAGTTATTAGACATGTTCAACAAAAGAATCTAATCAGAATCTCAAATACAAGTGAGTGCTGATCACAATTAAGCTTTCTGTTTCACATTTCATTATTTCTTTTCCCTACTTAAGCACAAATATTTACCTGTTCATCTTTCAGATTCTCCAACATTATGCTTCTCACTACATACTTGGTAATGAATAAATGGAATAAAACTGCTGTCAAAATACTAATTGCTGCCACCTCTTTCCTGCAAACAATGTTTGATATCAATTTGGTTACAATGTTAAAGAAAACAATGGATCACATAAGTAGAGATGTTTCATTACTCTGACATTGTGGCCTTCACAACTTCATTAACAATAATCTTTAAAGAAAATTTGATTTAAAAAGTGAGAGCCAAGGTACACACCACCAGTTCCACAATGACACTGTAAAACTGCCGTCATATTCTCCTGTGCTGGATAAATTGGTTAGGTTCAGAAAATCCAGCTGCCTTTTAAGAGGATCTGGCATAGGTGCTGTGGTCCCATCACTGTACAGGAAATATCCATTATCTGAAATGATAAAGCATAATTGACTGACAGTTCACTGACAAAAGCATTATTCCCAATAATATGTTACTTACGAGTTTCATTGCAAAAACACATTCTGTAAAACAACTTACCATATGGATATCCCTGATGCCAAACACTAACAGCCTGAACTTCTGTCTCCGCATTTTGGTCCCTTCCATGGAAATCCAGAAGTGGTGTGTTGGCCTCATCATTTATGTTTATGACAGGAGTTCTTGAGGGGGATGTTGCAATCAAAGGCCTCCACCTCAATTTTGGCATGTTTTGACCATATGTACCAAATACTGTAGTTTTGACAGATGGCTGAACATACAGTTGGTTCTGGTGCATGCCTAAATAAAAATTAAATAAAAATTGAAAATTAAATGTTTTCAGTATTGCTGAAAACTAAACAAATCACACTTAAGTAGAATCATTTAAGTGACCACCAATAAATGATTCAGATATCATATTGCATAATAATTAAATAATAAGTTTTGAAGATATATTACTACTGCCCTGTTCTAATTATAAATCTTTTTTCCAATATCTATAAAACTGAATGATAAACATACCTAAATACATCACAGGTGCAGGTGGTAGTGGTTCCATATCTATCTTATTGTCTGATATTCGAAAGTCTTGACTATTTCTGTCACCATCCAAAACATCTATTTGTTCTAGATGATTGCCTCTAAGAGTCCAAGCACTGGCTATGGGACTTTCAAACTGAAACAGATTTACATATATATACATCATAATTAAATATGATTCCTTATATAGATAAGTCTAAGTGTGTGACAGGTACATAGACACAAAATTTTATTTTCATTCAACACAGTGCATTAAATATAAAAATTACATCATCTCAATTCATATAAACAATGAGAATGTTTTCTGAAGTGCTAAACATTTACATAGTGCCAGCTGTCTAACAGGATGCCATACCTTGTGTTGCCATAAAACATTGGAAGGATTATCTTTGTCGACAGCCACTATCAATCCACTAGGTAGAACTATAAAGGATGGTGCTGGATTTTTTACTCGTTCTGTTGCAACATCCGGAATCTCTTCGCCTGTTTAACAGAGATTGTAAGCACATTTTTAACAGTCAATGCACAATACAAATACAATCAATTTTCTAATTTTACATGCATCTAACAGGGGGGCCTAGAAATAGTCTTATGAGAGTGCACTTTTATCCAAAAGCACTTAAGAATACAAGGAAAGATGACACTACCTGTAACAGAGCATGTAGTTATTGTGACATCATCATCATCATCTTCATCTAATGAAGAAACACCAGGCTGGATACCTTCCAAGAACTCCAACTCATGTTGACCTACACTAAAATTCCATCTGAAAAGCAGACAAAATATTTGATGCATAGAAAAAACAGCCAAGCTATCATCTGACATTGCTGTAATGCAATGTGATCAACCACATGGCATTTAGAACAGCGCCTAGAAAAATTAAGGGAAATATTTAGAAGCACCCTTAGTAGTAAAATAAACTGAACTTTATCCTATATGTAGATAATAAAAAAGCAACATATGTTTAATGAGAATCACAGTAACAACTGCACTCAGAGAGTGCAGACCTCTGCCAAGACAAATAATTAACTAATAATTAACCATTAAGTAATTTATGGATCACTTATAAAAAAATCGAATAACTTTCAAGTTTGCCCATTTCAGACCTATTAAGAAAAATTTGTCAAAATCCATCCATAAATTTTTGCATAATGTTGCTAATATACAAACTGTAAACTAACAGAACCAAACACATAAACACCCTTGGCAGAGGGAAAGATAAAGGCTGATCATCAAGAAGTCCACATGTGCATTATCACTAACACTCACTTTTCATATCCCGTTTTACTGTCCACTGCCCGCACTGTTTGTGTATTTCTTCTAACAACCATGATATCATCCTTTTCTGTGACAGCATCTTCTCCACAAACCTCACATCCTGCTGGACTACACAAATACCGAACCTGGTATAAAAAATTACAATTACTATAATTGGTTCTTGAAATGCAAAATTATAAGCTAATCTAGATGTGAAAGCTACTAAATCTGTAGAAATACCAATGGTCACAATTAAAAAGCTGGCAGTTCACAGAAAATAAGAGTTGTGTATTTCAATTCATAGTTTTTAAGTACAGACTCATAATTATATTTAAAAACATGCAGCAAAGATGTCAAATAGACCGAACAAAAAAAAAGCAGTGATATAAAAATAATTTAAAAAAAAACACTGAAATTGAAAAAAAAAATTTTTTTTAAATTTTGATGCCATATTACAAATGACCACCAATTTTTTATTATGTACTATTGTTACTATGGACGTTTGAATAGCTAAACTAGCAAATGGCTTCATACCATAGGAACTGAAATTACACATGAAAAATGCCAATTTATGAAAAATGTAATATTCCCCCAAACCTTCATTATTTTTGGAAAATAATCCGTTCAGGCTGGTTTTGAAACATGGAATGCATTTAAGTTTGAGAAAATAAGTAGGACAGTTTACATTTTATGGTATCTATGATGACAGTGCACAAAATGCATTTTATGTTTTTTTTTTTTTTTTTTTTTTGGTGATGGCTATATGACGTGACACACAGTGTGACTACCTCTTCTAAAAAATTGCATGAATAAAAATAAATAGCTGCAAGCAAAGTGAGAGATCAACATAACAATAATTCCATCACAAAGCCTACCTTCCCTGTCTTTGCATCAATTCCATAAGTTCTAGTTTCCTTCCCTCCTACAACCATGGAATTGTCAGATAATTTGAAAGAAGAACTGAGCAAGGAGTCTGCACTAAATGGAACAGATTCAATGCTTTCACCATCAAACTGGTATAGCTTGCCATCTAGTGAAGGGATTAGCTTGATGGGGATTCCATCTCTTTGAATCTGAAATATGAACAAATAATAATCCTATCAATATAAAATATTTAAACTGAACATTTTTATTTTATTTATTCATTTGTTTATTATTATCGTTATTTATTAGATCCTTTTTATTTTTTCCATATTCTAGATCCATAAGCCAATGCTAGCAAAATGGATTAGTAAATCAAACCAATGTTGACTTGTGAAAAGGAGTTAAACTTTCTTTCCAATCTGCATCAGTTGGATTATTGCAGAATAATTCAAAGGTGAGGGGAACACAGTAAAATCAATGGCCAATTGAATCTTTACAACTATCATAAAATAAATAAATTCAGGCCTTGTTAGATTTAGAAGAAAAATAAAGAACCATACCATACCTCAAGTTTGCTAATACTAGAAGAAAGCAATGGTTTTGGTCCAGCATTTAAACCCCATTCTGGCTTTCCATGTTCATTAACATTTAGTGCTGAGATTCTGCCATCTAGGGTGCTTACAAGCATAAGAAACCTATGCAATAAGAAATTATAACAAACTTATTTTCTGACATATTAATGGTCATGTTTATGCATTCTTGATTTTTGCATATATCATATCTTGCTTTTTTACATACATTGCCAAAATCATTAAGTATACAGAGAAAATGATTGCAAACAATTATTTTCACAATAATTTATATCCTGAAAAAATCACCAAAACGTTACTTCCAATTGGCTGGCTGGTACCCTTATAGTATACATGTTGTATGTACTGGTACTAGTAAACTACTAGCAATTATAAGCAAATCGAGCCAAATCATTCTTCCATGTGTTATCACCAATATGAGTCTGGTTGCAAAATGCACACATAGAAAGGGACAAGCATGCAACTCTAATACATTTTCAGCATCCATGTAATGTGAAAATAAAGTTTTTAATATAAACTTGTCTTCAATGTTTCAGACATCAATCTTGCGAATTGCTTTCAGAAATGTCTCTCACACAAAACAATACATCCAGAAAATTATATCAATTAAAATATGCTTGTCTGCTGTCGACTTAAATAATTATTTTGGATATATTGAAGATATTGTCAACAAAAAGCACTTGCCTTTTCCCAGAGCTAAGCTTCGAGCACACAGGTAATTCGACGCTATCACTGCTGTTGACGGCAGTCAAAAATGCCAGTGACGCCAGCAAACTACACCATCGAAGATCGGACGCCCGGTTCTTTTTCCTCCCCATAAGAATCTAAATGAATCATCTGTAAGGGCGCTAACTTAGCCAAAACATCACTTTCACCAGACCTATCTTCACGAAATCAGTGTTTACCTCACCATGTCAGGTGACTGAAATAATGCCATTTGATTGGTTTACTTGACTGGTGGACGTGTCCTTCCGTTTATGTATTGCCTACCAGAGTGCAGCACTTTATGCAAGATAAACACAATCCGTAATTTGACAAAGGTTAGGAAAAGAATTTCATTGGAATATGCCCGTTTATGGGCTACCCTTTGGATGTAGATATAAATGGACCACATTTTTTATTGAAGGGTTTTGTGGGATATGAATAAAAGGCACAAATGCAGACAAACTTTGTGCATTTGCAAATACTTCAGGACGTAAAGCAGTTTTCAGACAGGAACCAAATACTAACTCAGAAAACTAAAATACCCTTCCTTTTATATCCTCGCAATGTTACTCCCAATGGGTAATAATTTTGAACTTTAATACCTTAATGTCAATACTAAGACCCAAAAGTGCCCCATTTTATTGTCATTAAAATTGGTGAGGGGTAATAATTAACAGTGCAGTATCTATGTGGTGGCACATCTATGCAGGAAATATCACAACTTTGACCCCATTCCCAGAGATTAGATCAATCCAATTAGATCGAAATAACTCCCTGGGGGTTCACGCTAAATAGCCGTCAGCCGAGTGGGCACGGAAGTTAATTACCCCCTTACAGCTTGTATACAGTAGGCGGGACAGACATTTAAACCGGATTATCTGACAGTAATCTAGTGAGGCTCTCCACGGGGATAGATCGATCTAAAATCTATGGGAATGTGCCCTTTGATAGTAGTGATGTGGAACATAAGAGATGACTACATGTATATTCACAATGAGTGCAAACCTGTAGTGCTAACTGTTCTGTGGGGCAAAATTCTGAGGTGAATCGTAGCAATTCCAAAGACTGTCTCCAATATATTATGATAAAAGTCTTTATTTTTCCATTTATAAACATCTATTAAACAACATTCAATCTTATCATGATAAAATAAAGTTGCAACTCACACCTATGTTATAAGTACACATATAATACAAATTGTTTGCTTACAAAGTAATAAAGGTTAACAAAAAGGCTTATAAAATCCATTAATATAAATATATAAATATCAAAACAAAGATACCGAGTGCTCAAGTACAAAAGTTTCCTTTTCTGAACTGTCCTTAACCTTCCTTCAAGTGTCCATTAACTTTTGTTCATTTATCACCTGTACACAGTTGTCCACTCAAAGTGTACATTGAATTGAGTCATTAAACTCTATTCTTCATGGACAACAAATTCATTTGCTTGTAAAACATTTCAAGCATGCACCAATTTATGGTGCTTCGATGCAATTGCAGTTAGGTATATCAAGGAGCTGCATATAAAATTTCAGAGCAAAATTTGATTGTTTCTTGGTACTATTACAGTTTCCAGATATGCTTAATGTGTCCTTTAACATGACTGAGCTACTGCACAGCATTGATCTGACCCATTCTAACAGTTCTAACATAATTGAAATACTTGACCTTCTTGATGGTAAAAAAGAAAGAGTAATGGTTAACCAAACCAGTGAACTGAAAGTCTAAAAATTCTAAAATGGAAAATAGAGTAAAACTGAGTAAAAACAAGTTTCTTTCAAATTCACAAATTTGAGAAATTTGAGTGTGAAACTAAGGGTGTATACAGTTAAATAAATGGGGTTTTATTGCATTTTAATACATCAAATTGTCCGTTTTTTTAAACTGTGAGATTAAAACCTCATAAGATCACATATGCCTTAATTATTTGCTATCCTTTTTTATATTCCTTTCAACGACATTTTTTCCCTGCCATGAGGCTCCATGTAGTCGAGATCTGGACCAACAGAGACAATGCGAAATGGGTTGATTGTATCATGACTTTCCTGGAAGTAAAACAAAATTAATATTAAAAACACTGTTTAGAACTAATGTTACTTCTGCTATATTAATTATGAAATTCATCACAACATATTTTGACAATTAAACTATGGAATTGATTTGTCAATTAGAAAATGAAACAAAAGAACATGTTTGAATGTTTTAATGCAACACAATCTAACCAAAAATCAACATACCATGTAGTGTTTTTTAATATGATCCATGTTGACCGTTTCTGCAATACCATGAGTCTGATAGATGTCCCTGGTGTAAGCCCACAGGTTGGGATAGTCAATTATTCTCTTTTTGTTACACTAAAATTTATTTTAACTAGATTTTACTAGTTTATATGGTGTACATATGATACCATTTAATCAAGATAAAAAACAATTTACTTATTAAGACTTCCGTGTAGAAATCTAGTTATTTCTGAACGCAAGTCCAAGAAAAGAAACTTGAGACTGAAAGCCAATATTAATAAAATACCTCTCAGAAATAATTTAAAATGAGAGAGAGAGTGATTGTTAAGATTTCACAAAAGTTAAAGACACAAGTTGTATAAAGATAATTTTACCTATTAATTTCAATAATGCCACAACACATAGTCACCTTAAAGTGTCCATGATAGACAGGATCAAACCTGATTAAGGTTGTAAACAGGCGGATGTCAGCCTCTGTCATATCAGGTCCAGTGAGGTAACGTTTACCAGACAAGATGCTCTCCACCTAATACAGAGATAGTGCTATGAACAGCTGCAGGAGAAGATAATGAGCTAGGAAATACAATGGGTATTACTCAAATGTTTGACAAAACTACAGCACCCAGAATTACAGCAGCAGAACAGAATTGAATGGCATACCAAAGCAACCTACTTGTATATTCACAGTAATACACATCTTAAACACCTGATAGCTCTAATTCTGTCATAAAAAAGTGACCCACCATCAAATCTACAACCATGTTATATATTCTCAGAATTTAAATTCTCTCAATACAGAGAAAATAATATTTGTCAATTTTTGCCATCAACACTTGTAATCATCTATTTAAATCTTGTAATTGTGCCTTACTAGTAATAGTAAAATGGTTTTTAATGAGACAGATTGTTACTGAAATGGAAAATAAAGCTATCGGCATATATGCATTTGGAATGAAATCTGTCTCACCTTGTCTAAACCATCAAAGAGTTCCGCAACAGCTGTATCATAGGGTTCCTGCTTCCTTGCAAATCCACAACGATACACCCCATTATTTATTTTCCTACAAGATGAAAGATACAGACTGACAGCGAGAAAAATGACAGCAGGATATGTACTTACCTAAATCTGAATGTTATTATGAAAAAAAAACTAAATGACATTGATGCCCCACAGATTAAGATGAAGTTCACATTTTTTCCTTTCTTTTCTTTAAATAGATTACAATGAGATAAAAACTTAAAATTATAAGAGAAAAAAATGTGAATGCCAATTTCTCTTTTAATTCATGTGGGTTTGTATCCTCTTTTTATACGTACGGATAAATCCATTCATTAAGTCCATCAATCTGCTGTTTTAGGTGTGCTGGATAGAAATCTAGTTCCATCTGTTCTGGTGTAGCACAAAACTCATTGAATTCTGTGTTAAACATCCTGATAATCTCACTGGATTCATTACTCACAATGGTCTTCTCTTGTTTATCCCAGAGACAAGGAACAGTATATCTACCACCATAATCTTAAACAAAAATTTAAAAACAAGGCAGTAAAGCTGTCAAATGTACAGACAAAAAGCATGCAATAATACATTATGCTTACCTGCAAAGTCGACATCAAAGTTCAATTATGCACAATAGGTAATACTGATGAAAGTAAAAGCATAAGGCTTCAAGCCTATGAGAGTTCAAGTTCACACTTATAAAATGCCAGAATGAAAAAAATGAAAATTTCACAAAACAAGGAAGCAAAGCTATCAAATGTACAGACAAAAAGCAGAAAATTGATTCATGCAATGGGCTTTGCTTTGCAGCTGACTCTGTACATAGCTGTCACCTGCATCTGTCATCATCGCCATACTCTTTCACCAATATAACGATAAGTGGAAAAACATTTTACATTTTGGCTTGAAACTTACAGAACTGATGAATATTCATAATACGCAGGTCAAGTTTGAAAATCAGCATGGCCATTTTCTTAAAAGTTGTGCTGTTTTTTTTTGCTTTTTTCAGCATATATGTAACACGGATAACACAATAAGTGGAAAACTATTTTACCCTTTGACTTAAAACTTACAGAACTGATGAGTAAGCATTAAACGCAGGTCAAGTGTGAAAATCAGCATGATTGACCATTATTATCAAAAGTTATGCTGTTTTTTTGCTTTGTGCAGTTAAGCATAATGTATCATTGCATCAGAATTGACAGTATTCTATTTTGTGCAGGTGACAGCTATGTAAAGAGTCAGCTGCAAAGCAAAGCCCATTGCAAGAATCAAAAGCAAATAGGTAGCAACCTATAACATTCTAAAGACTAAAATTCAATCTTACAATGCTGAAAAAAAAAAGAGAAAAATACTCAAAATACTAATTTTTTTTAGTCCAAAATAAATTTATTATAAATAATTGGTATTTATGTAAAATGCCAACAAAAGCACATACTATTTATAACTAACAACTTAAACTAAGACATATTCAGATATATGGCAAACTTACTTGGATCTGCCTTCATATATATTTCGCGCATGTAAGTGCAACCATTTTCTCTATCTGGGGTGCAGCCAGGTTTCTAAAATATACATTTAGAGTAATTTGGAACAATTACAAATCCACTTTTCTTAATGTATAGTCTAATAATTAAACAAATATATCTGCACTGGCTTCCTTTTAAAGATTCATAATTATAATATTTCTAAGAAACTTCACATTGTTAATCATCAGTTTAATTGGAAAAAATTTTGTCATGACAGAGAAATTAAGATAAATATCTAATAAAAGTTTGAAATATGAGAGATGTGAAAATTTACAATTAAATGCATCTGTTTCTGTTTAACTGTACATGTATAGATCTGATAGCAAGATTAACTTTGTTAAAAGTATAAAACAATATAAAGTGATCAAATTAATGACATGGATATCAACTACTCAGCACTGCTATTTTCAGAGCACATAAATTACAGAAGGTAATAGGCTGTATAACTGCAGTAGTTTTAGAAACAAGTTTTAAATATTATCATCCCCATTCATTCATAAACATACCTTTTTCTTCAGAAGTTTGCATTTCAGATTTGAATGTTTTGATAGACAATTATCAGAACAAAAGTATACCTGCATTCTCTCTCTCTCTCTCTCTCTCTCTCTCTCTCTCTCTCTCTCTCTCTCTCTNTATAAAGTGATCAAATTAATGACATGGATATCAACTACTCAGCACTGCTATTTTCAGAGCACATAAATTACAGAAGGTAATAGGCTGTATAACTGCAGTAGTTTTAGAAACAAGTTTTAAATATTATCATCCCCATTCATTCATAAACATACCTTTTTCTTCAGAAGTTTGCATTTCAGATTTGAATGTTTTGATAGACAATTATCAGAACAAAAGTATACCTGCATTCTCATTCTCTCTCTCTCTCTCTCTCTCTCTCTCTCTCTCTCTCTCTATATATATATATATATATATATATATATATATATACAGAATATTTTTTACCTCAGGACTGAACCTCCATCCAATTTCTGAAAACAGCCAGTCAACAATGTCCACAGATATCACTTTTTCCAGACCCTTAAGCTTCCGCATAATAAGAGTTCGATGTGCCCAGGGGCATGCCAGAGAAACATATAGATGGTACCTACCACGCTCTGCCTTGTAGCCACTGCTTCCATCAGCTGAAAACATTTTTAAGCTGGAGTAGTAATTTTATTATGTTTAAAAGAAAAACATGCCTTTGAGGCACAAGTACAGGTGATTTCAAATTTAATTCATAGCAAGCCAACAAAGCTGTCAAATGTACAGACATAAAGCAGAAAATAATGCTGAAAGGGCTAAACATAGGTTTTTTGTCAATTTTGCAAAATTACATAATGTTTAACAGCATAGTCACTACCAATTTCACTATGTACTACATGTAACACAGATATTCAGAAAATATAAGTAGTATAAATGTATGAAAAATGAAAGTTTCACAAAAGAATACATAACTTGTAAAAAATAATATGATAAAAATAATCCAATCAAGCTGGTGATTGAGCAAGAGCTATATTTTGCTCCTTAAAAAATAATCCTACCAGGCTAGAATTTGACCAAGAGCTGTACTTTAGCCCAAAGTATCATTTCTGTAAGTCTAAGAATTTTAAGTAACATGGTTTTATTTTTTACAATGTTTATATGATAATGCACAACAAGGCTTTTTGTATTTGTCAATTTTGATGCAATATGACAATGCTTATAAGCCAAATCAGCACCAATTTTTTTTAATGGACCACAGGTACCAATAACATAGATATTCAGAAAATGTAGCTAACAGAAAATGGGGGGAGGAGGGGAGAGAACATTTCACACAAAAAATTCATAACTTCAGGGATAATATTACANTCTCTATATATATATATATATATATATATATATACAGAATATTTTTTACCTCAGGACTGAACCTCCATCCAATTTCTGAAAACAGCCAGTCAACAATGTCCACAGATATCACTTTTTCCAGACCCTTAAGCTTCCGCATAATAAGAGTCCGATGTGCCCAGGGGCATGCCAGAGAAACATATAGATGGTACCTACCACGCTCTGCCTTGTAGCCACTGCTTCCATCAGCTGAAAACATTTTTAAGCTGGAGTAGTAATTTTATTATGTTTAAAAGAAAAACATGCCTTTGAGGCACAAGTACAGGTGATTTCAAATTTAATTCATAGCAAGCCAACAAAGCTGTCAAATGTACAGACATAAAGCAGAAAATAATGCTGAAAGGGCTAAACATAGGTTTTTTTGTCAATTTTGCAAAATTACATAATGTTTAACATCATAGTCACTACCAATTTCACTATGTACTACATGTAACACAGATATTCAGAAAATAAAAGTAGTATAAATGTGTGAAAAATGAAAGTTTCACAAAAGAATACATAACTTGTAAAAAATAATATGATAAAAATAATCCAATCAAGCTGGTGATTGAGCAAGAGCTATATTTTGCTCCTTAAAAAATAATCCTACCAGGCTAGAATTTGACCAAGAGCTGTACTTCAGCCCAAAGTATCATTTCTGTAAGTCTAAGAATTTTAAGTAAAATGGTTTTATTTTTTACAATGTTTATATGATAATGCACAACAAGGCTTTTTGTATTTGTCAATTTTGATGCAATATGACAATGCTTATAAGCCAAATCAGCACCAATTTTTTTTTAATGGACCACAGGTACCAATAACATAGATATTCAGAAAATGTAGCTAACAGAAAATGGGGGGAGGAGGGGAGAGAACATTTCACACAAAAAATTCATAACTTCAGGGATAATATTACAATCAGGTTGGTTTTTTAATTCCTTGTGTATTTTACTAATATTAATCTGTGCTGTAAATTTGAAGGAAATAGCTCACACGAATTTTTACCTATCGTGTTATCTCAGAAAGTGTCTTAAAGGGGCGACAACTGCAACAACGGACGCAGGTGACGGCTATGTATACACAATACAGACCCACTGGGTCTGTACATAAAAAGGCCAATGAGATTTGTGTATCATGAATATATAAACGCTCGCACCTGTTATCCATTTCCTAAATGCAGCCGGTTTGCGAACAAATTCCCCTGTTCCATTTGTTATATCTGCAATCACACCTTTGCTAGCCATGTTGCAGACGACAGGATGACTTGCAATTATTCTTTGAGTTCAAACCCCTGCGCTCTACATCTCAGGCTAAGGAGGCAAGGTCACGTCAGGTCACGTATTGCTTCCTTCTATCGAAAAAGCAGAATGGAGTTTCTTGGGAGGAAGATTGATTACTTTAAATCTTATTCTATTTCAAATAAAATAGGATAATAAATATTATCTCTTTTACTTAATTTCAAATATTGGCTCAATACATGATAACTTATCTTAATTTTACTATTTGTTAAATATTTAATACAAGTATGTTCCGGAAACGTGTCTCTTGCCGGAAGAGTATGATAGTGGTGCGCAAATCAACCAATCAACTTTTACTGTCACTACCCTGTTGTGTGGGAACTTGAATCAGGATGGTGAGTATCTTTGTGTCGTAAACTTTCATTCTTTGAATAGCCTGTAGCTTTTTTACTGTCTTGAAATCTTGGTAATAGTATCACTGATAATCATAGCACACCGAGAACCTTAGGATATGCTAATTGAAACACAACTCCCATTTACCGGCGTCTCGTTTCACAGTGTTGCTATGGTCTGTCAGTCACCTTCTGATTGTCCCTTCCTAATTTTTTCTCTATCCTCATACCACCTATACGTCCTTAGGTTTATTCTCACCAATACCCCGAGTTTAGGAATCATAAAGTAGGTGTTGATATGACATGATGTATAACATTGGCGATTTTGATCACCTAACCTGCTAGATCAAAGGTACCTGACGATGTACATAGTAAACCACACCACTACCAGCACTTTTTATTTGAGTTACGGTATTCTAAACTGTAGATTGGCATAAGCTTAACTCTTCTGTCTGGCGTTTTCCTGCCATAAACAATTTTACTCTAAAGAAAAGGAAAAGCAATCTTTCCTAAGATGTCTATCCAGAACTTGAGTTTCTCAATTTATCAACTTACACATTTTGTTCACGCTCACAATCATTCACTGCATAAATCCATATCGATATAATTGCTGTTTTTAGATAAGTTTTGAGATGATGCATTCACACATTTCCACAAAATTGTCAAAATTATCCCTCCCCAATTTTGACTTCCCTTTGCATCAATCATACATAGTTTTCACTTGATGTCTGTGTCTGTCTCAACATGCTCTGTAAACACAGAAAAGCTAAATATGACTTGAATAATCTCTTTGGAGGAAAACTATTATTACTGATGCTCCCTTATTCTCTGCTATCTAAACTCTTTAAATTAGTGCAGTCAGTAATCTACAAATAATTAGGGTCAGAAATCTGTACTGATTTTTATTTTTCCTCTAGTCCTTAACAGATATCAGAATAATGGTGAAAGCCCATCACTGTTTAATTTAACATCATTTTCATAACTCTTATCATTTTTTAAAACATCAGTGAAATGATTGAAAGTCAGGGTATATAATACACTAGTGACAGATGAAAGTTTATAGCAACCACTCAGAAATACAAGTTACAGTAATGACTCAGTCTTTTCAATGAGGAAAAACTAACAAATTTTCAGATACATAATTTTAAAATCATCAAAAATATATTTCTTTGCAGCATCTGTGTTGCTTTTTCTATAATATTAGGGACCATTCCCAGACCCTATCATACTAACTGTGGATCAATCTATCTCCACGGGGAATCTGGCTAAATTGCAATCAACTTAAGCAGCTTAGATAGCTGTCACACCTACTGAAGCTGCTAGGGGGTAATTAATTATTGTTAACCAGCTTCACTAGGCGTGCCAGACATCTAAACCGCTGAAGCTGAAAGCCATTTAGCACAAAACCACCTTGGAGGTGGATCAATCCTGTTAGATTGATCTAGGTATGGGAACACAGTCTGAGGGGCCATTTAGAATAGAAGATCTGAGCATCAAATGGTCCAAGGCTCAACTATGGTGGACCCTATATGAAAGAAGGACCATTTCATCCTGTAATGGTCTCTTCGCCTCGCACACGCCTCCCCACGCATCTGGTCGAATGGAGCCGAGATTTAATTACTTTGCCCCTGCAGGGATGATGCTTGGGGAGCCTTGGACCAGTTGATACTGATTGATACTCAGATCTTCTTTTCTGAATGGCCCACAAGAAGCCAAGGGCACTGTGCTACAAACCATGAACTGTTAATCCACTTACCTGTTTGGTACTTTCTGTATGTGACAGAGATTGTCAAGAACGTATATACTCACGAATTAATAGGCTGTATGAATAGTAGTTTATAGGTATCAATTGGTTATATTTAATTTGTGGCTCTTATATATATATATATATATATATATATATATATATATATATATATATATATTTTTTTTTTTTTTTTTTTTTTTTTTTATTTTTTATTTGTCCAAGCTTTGAGTGGCCACAGCAACTAACATAACTCCCTTTTTAAATTCTGTCAATTAAGCTCTAGGCACTTTATTATTCCTTGGTGTAGAAAAATTCTTCTCTCTGTTGATAAAGAAGTAAAGAGAGAAGAAAATGTCAGAATTTTTCAACTACTACTACTAGGAATAAAAAGTGTTTATAATAAATTCATGTATATTATCTTTCTTTTAAGGATGTCTTCTTAATGATACGGCGTAAGAAGACTACCATCTTTATAGATGCAAAGGAGAGCACAACAGTGGGAGAACTAAAAAAAGTTGTAGAAGGAATTCTTAAAACGCCACCAGAGGATCAGAAATTATTTAAAGACGATGAGGTATTTGCAAAGAGTGAATTGTCCCAGCTGTTTTACATTACCTATTAAACAATATTCATTAAAATTTTTATCTATAAAGAAAATGGTGGTTTTCCACCATTTAAAGGATTTTTGTTGAAAGACAGTTGAAAAAAGTGCTGGTTTTTCCTAAAGCAAATATACATGATAATTAGAGAATATAATTTATGGACAGACACAATCTGTCTGGACATACAGCCACCGCCTCCATCTGTTGTCATTGTTGGTGTCACTGTACACTTTCCAGGAATGATTAAAGGGATAATAACTCTTCGTTTTGGCCAAAAAATGAACTTCTCCCATACTTACCAATGGTTAATGAATCCGTTTTTACATTCAAAAGTAGTCTCTGTTTTTTTTTTTTTTTTTTTTTTTCTAAAAAGTTTTTTTTTTTTTTTTTTTGTTATGTCTGCCCTATCTCCTCTAGAGGATAGGGTAAAACTCGGTAATGATGGGACTGAGTAACCCAACCTCTATCGTGCGTGGCTCTTAAGCATGTTTCACTTTTTGGACTGAGCTGCCAGTTGGGTTTATCAGGGTCCGTTCTCTGCTCGGGTGGTATCATTAATCTACTTCTTCTGTAGCTGGTTTCATTAGGGAAATAGAAACTTTATTATATAATTCATTTATATAAATTTAATGCATAATTAGAATTATGTATCCCTTTCAGGTATAAATGAGAATTTCTGATTTTCAGCTACAGTTGTTCTTAAGATTGTTAACCTCGGGTTAACTAGGGAGTGTGATTTATCAGTTCAAAATTTGTATTCTCTTATTTTATCACTGCTACGCAGCTGAAGTTACCTTAAATTTGGTCACTTAAACACAGTGTCTCAATACTTATCACCACAACCTTAAACATACATAACTACGTATTTACAAAATTTCACCATCCATCAAATGATGATAGGTCTCGTTTGGCCTCATGGGATTAATGGGTACATTTTCACAGGTTTCACCACAATTATACATCTGAACCAAATCTTGTTAGTTTGATCACTTAGAAGGCTAGAGAGCTGGCATTTGTTGCATTTCATAGGACAAAATGCATCTGAACCTGATGCTTTAATTTGTTTATATTTAGACACAATCATTCTATTTCTAAGATTAATATGATAATGCTAAAAATGTAATGCCTGGTGAAATTTGGAAATTTGATTTCATACCCTTCTTAAGTTGGATTTGATTTTAAGTATACCATCTTGTATTCATTTTTATTTTTTAGCCTTTGGATGACAATAAGGCACTGGGAGACTGTGGGTTCACCAGTTCAACAGCCAGGGCGCAAGCTCCTGCCACGATAGGGTTAGCATTCAAAGAGGAAGGTCAGTGTGTGTGTGTGTGTGTGTGTGTGTGTTAAGTAAGTAAAGTGGTCATAAGTTTAAATGTGATTTTTGTGTAAAAAATATTTATTCATTGTTTATATCAGATGCTGTAGATGTTTCTCTTGGTTGTAAAAATAGTGTTTTATGCCTGATATGAACCATGGCTTTATTTTGTTAGTTTTTAAATGAGCTATGTAAAGAGATAAATTAATTAAGAATAAAAGTTGTAGATCTCTTTCTCCACCTGATGGTTAAATTGAGAAATATCTAAATTGCATCGTTTGACATTTTCTCTTTAGACGGGGATACGGTAGAGATCACACCACTCTCAACACCGCCAGAACTTCCTGATGTCATGAAACCACAAGAACCAGCAGCATCACACTCAGCAGAATCGGCTGCTTCATAAAGAGAACAAATTTGGTGGACTAATTTACGTTGCAAACATTTGATTCAGGCATTACTGTGAAAACAACAACCGTTGGAAGTAGTTCGTCTTTATTTTGGTGTGATTTTCTAGAGCATTGTGGACAATATAATCTTGGACAAGAAACCTGGAATATATAGTGGGATTTTTGAAAGCAAGATGATATTATTTGTTATGTTAAGCAAACTTAGACCATCAGAAACATGGGTTATGATTTTTTTTAAACTTAGACCTACAAAGTTCTTTAATGATAACCAATATTTATTCTAATAGTAGTTCTTATACATCATTGTTCATCTGCCCTTTGTTCAAAGTGTAATATGTGGAGTTAGCATAGCTAGTAGTTCACATTTTGCAAAATTGAACATATTAAAGTGTTAAAAACAAACATTACTATTGTTGAAGAAAGAGGAAGTGCTGGGGGAAGCTCATTTCCAAATGGGACATTTGACTCAACAAAAAAAAATAAATCCTGCATGATATATCTTGGGCTGGAGGTGGCATCATTCTCTTTTTGTACCATTTTAAAATTATGTTGATGTATTTCCTACCACATATTATAGGAGTTGTGTAACTGTAGTGATGTTGATTAAGCTTTAGAGGATTACCATTTCATTTCTGGTTTTGAATTTTTCGAAGGTTTGTGATACAGATTTACTACACACTGCTTTAAGTCTATTTATAAGAACCAATCACTTTGTTGGCTCTATTGCTTTTCTGACAACGAGGTTGTTTGTACCCACTGGAATACCAGTGGTGCAAACTTGTAGTTGTCATCAACATCAGCAATTTAGTAAATATAAGTGCATATAAGTTTTTGAATGTGTTAACATTTGTTTTAAAAGCCACTTTTGCAATATTGCTGTAATAAATGTAAAAAAAAAGGATTTATTCATGCATTTGATCTTTCCTAAAATATTTGAAGTTGGAATGAAAAAAAAAACCTGCATATATACACATATTTACTCATGGCAAGATAATTTATGGTACATCTGTCCTACTGTATTGAACTGACAGTAAGTTAACTTTTCCAAGCTAAACACTTTTCTTATTCTTCCTTTTATTTCTTATCAATCCTACTTTTTGACCAAAAAATTATATTGCATACAATTTATGAGGAATCAACATAAGTTAAAAATAATAATAATTATCAGGGCTACATGCACAATTTTCAAAAACAAGTAGCATTTTCTGGTACCACAGGCATTGTCTGGGGTCTTTTGACAAATTACTTTTACCAAATAAGATGCAACTTCATAAACATAATTGTACAGGTGGAGGAAGCCCTGTAATCTTGGTTAAAGGCAAATTATTAAGGCAGCCATAACATGGCACAGTTTTAATATTCTTTGTTGTAGGTTTTATCAATTGCATTGCCCAGTGTTTGCAGGCAAGTTAAGTACGGTCTGAAAATAATGCAAAATTGTAGAAAATTTTGTATAAAAATTGTAGAAAAGCTTTTATTTCAAGAAATATTCAGTATTTTTAGTACAGTCTGTTGCCATCCAGCAAATCAATATTTACAAGAACATAAGAGTTTCTGAGTTATTTGATTATGCAGACTTACCTACACAATCTACATATATATAATAAAATAAATAAATAATGGCAAATCCCTTAAGATTGATATTGACAGCAATAAACATCAACTTTCATTTCACAAAAATAGGAATTACATAAATAGCAAAAAAGGAAATTGTAAAATGCTCTAAAACCCTTTCAATTATTTAAGACCGTCACTGATAACATTTGAAAAATGTTATAGAATTAATTAAGGCCTTTTTGACCTGCTTCTATCATCTTTTGAATAGGATTTTCTGGGACAATTTTCTTTAGCTTCACATTCATTTTCCTTCCTATGCTTTCTTGGCTGATTACTCTCTGAATATTCTTTATGTAAATTTTTATCTGTTCTACTTCCATCTCTTTTTTTCTTTTCTTGGCCCTCATTTTTGGTGTCCTTTATTTTATACCTTGAATTGTGGTGACTTGCATCCTTCTTGAAACCATTTTCACTATGAGAAATAGAGCGTTTTCTTTTTTCTATCTGACTTTTACTCAAATTCCTTTCATCAGTTTTACCATGATGCCGTTTAAAGAATTCTTTATTTGAATTCCTTTTTCTATGCTCAGGACAATTTTGTCTGCTGTCTCTGCTACTTTTCACAGGTTCATTTGTACATTTCCTACTCTTGGTTTCATCCTCTGATTCACTTGTGATTTCTCCCTCTTCTGCACTTTCATTCTCAAGACCATTTCTATCCTTGAAATCAAGAACTAAATCGTCCATTTCTCCATCAATCAAAGGAGAAGTTTCTCCCAATCCCAGTTCTACAATATCAACAAGCCCACTTTCATTCCTCTCAGACAAATCCATCACTTCAACAGGGAAGTCCATTTTATTCTTTTGCACCAACTGGGGAATTTCTCTTGTTTCCGACATATCTTTGATCCCGGCATTTTTAATATCGCCTTCTAGTTCAAATGGCTTTAACTGCTGCACCTCTAACACATCAGAGGTCTCCATCAATCCATTATGTTCCATTACTGCTGCAGGTACTTCAGTCCTAGCACATGATAATGCAGAGCCTACACCTGATTCAATTTGATTAGATACTCCAGTTATTTCTTCGACAACATCACTGTCAAATACACCGGTCTGGTATGCTTCATTCGACACATCTTTCTCTTTCTTGGATATTTTAGATTCTTTGGAATCCGTCTCAGACAAAGTAACCACAGGCTCCATTTTTATCCCTTTATAAATCCCACCAATATTTGCCATTTCTTCATGTTCTTTCATCTTACTCCCTTCCCCAAAATTATTTCCTACAGCATCTTCATTAAAGCTTCTGTCAAAAGGTTGCTCCTCTTTGTGGGTGGGGTAGAATACATGTGCTGCAGCTCGTTTATTTGTTAAATCACTACTAACACCATTTGTAACTTTGGGCACACTGTTTTCAATTCTTTGACAAATTGGATCATCAAGATCATGAGTTTTAGCTATTTGATCTGGACATGGCAGCTGGCTGGAATTTCCGGTCTGTTCTGTCTTTTTCACAGCAGTTCTGGGTAGATCCAAAGTCTTAACAGAACCTTTCTTTTTTCTTCTCCTTACTTCAAAATGGTGTTGGGCATGTTTCATATAAAGTTCCATCCTATCTATGTCAAAGGGCTTTGTTGGTTTGAGATATTTAAATCCAGTGTTCTTAGCCTGAGATCTATGTTCAACCAGATGTTCATGTTCTAATGAATCCCTGTCTTTTTCACTGCTGTGAATAGTGGACTTAGTCCTTGAATGCTTGTGACTTTCAGAATGCCCCCTTTGATTTTTCCGGGACAATTTAGAAGGTCTTTCTGAATGACCTGTGGTGAGTTTTCTCTTTTTGTTAGCATGGTTTAACACTTTGCCATGCTGCTTGGCCTCACATTGATGCCCTTTACTATGATCCCCATCTATGCTCTTTACTTCCTCTTTTCTTCTATCACAGAGGTCAAGGTGCTTTCTTTCATGACTGTGATGACTTCTACTATCATGACACCGGTCTTTGCCACCTGTACTGCGGTCCAGCTTACTTCTCTCCTTGCTAGCAGAAGTCTTAACTGCAAAACTATTTCTCTCCTCCTTGCTTAAAAGCTTCTCTGGTCTACATTTGTCTTCACTTGTTCTAGCATTTTTCTTCACAGTGTCATCTTTTCTTTCCATGTTTGGTCTTTTCTCTGATATATAATTGTCTCTTTCATTACTTTCTCTTTTAACAGGTTTCTTGTCCTCTCTATCATGACTTGACTTCCTTTCTACACTTTTATTGCCATTATCTTTATTGTGTTTTTGATTGCATCTATAGTCATCTTTGTTGGATCTGTTTTCTTGTGAGCCATGACCTCTTTCTCTGCTATATCTGGTCTCTGGTGTTCTATCAAGTCTATCATTACTAGATCTCTTACTGTGGAGGGCATTTTTCTCTTTTCCTTTACTATCTGCTTTTAAACTAGTCTTCTTTCTCTCCTTACTAGTTCTGTTGTCTATAAAATCATTTTTGTCATGTTTCTGTCCATTGCCATGAATGCTACTGTTAGTCACTTCAACTTGTTCTGAGTCGCAAAATATGCTCTTTACAATAACCTTGCCTTCATCCTCTGAACAATTTTTATACTTTTCTGGACCTGACCTGTCATTTTTTTCCACCTCTGATGATCCTTGGAACCCCTGACCGTAACTCATTGCAGCAATACCCATCAACCTTGTTTGAACATTCTCTGATTCTGACCTTGGCTTGGGATCTGAAACCTTCACAGGCATCGTTTGGTTCACATTTCTTTCCCTGCTGCCAATGAACGTACCACTGAAGTTTTCCTTCACAACAGCAGGCTTCACCTCCGGGTTGGGTAATGATAAACCCTGTTTTCTGATTAGTTTGGCATAGGTTTCCATGCTAGAAGTAACAAAAGTTTAAATCATGTAAACTGTGCTAAATAAATATCAAAGCCAGGTCTCACAATGACAGCTGGCTCCATGCCAGTGATCCATCACAATGACAGTAATATCTGAATCTTACAGGCCCAAACGCCAAGAAATATTTTGTTAAAGAGTGACAAAATTTTAAACCGGGCCAGTTACTCACGACATCTACCCACCTGGACTGAATTTAAAACATTCAATGCACCTTTAATTTTGTAAGTTAACAAGAACCTAAATGACAACTCCTCACTTAAAAAAAAATATGCCACTATAACGAATGGCATGTTTGTAACAGGTAGAAAAATAAAACTAGAGAAAAAGCTGAAGAAAATGCCATACCAGTTCAACCAAATTTTAATTAGTATTAAAAGGCAATGTACCACCCCACTGCACAGATTAAGGAGGGAATGATATTGTCTGCTTACGTTTTTCTCATCCTGGTGATATCAGCTTCTTTTCTTTTCATCTCCAGTTTAGCTGTCTGATAAAGTGCTGACATGTTCTTCTTTAACACAGCATTTTCTTTGACCAATGTCTCTGTTTGAACATGAAATTTAGCCAATTCTTTCTTCATTTCTTCATTTTCTCTCACAACATCTTCAAGTCTAGACTTCAGCTGAGAATGGAAAAATTTCTATATGTAGGTTAAGAAATTCAGGTGACAATGACATAAGGAAATCCTATAATCCTACCTGTATCAAGAGTCAATTTTCACACACTAATCACTGTGTGCATTATAATATCGTTGTTCACTGTTTCTGATAACCTTGAATCTCCTATCAGATAAGATGAGTAACATGCATGTAGAAAGAGAATGCCAGTACCAGAGGCACTGATCCATAGCAAAAACAAGGAAGTATTTTAGGCATAACACATAAAAAGAAAAATAACACACAACAATCACTAAAGCAATCAATAACAATAAGGCATTTTCCAACCGCAGAAACATTTCAAATTCAGACTTCTGTTATATCTGATTTGTGTATTACCATGGCTATAAAAAACATCTTGGCCATGGAACTTCTTTTCTACTAATGTTTAATATATTAGTTTATTTACCATATACACTACCTACCTCTTGTTTCTCAATCTCTTCATGCTGATGATCAGTAGACAGCAGATCAGAATAAAGGTCTAGGTTGCTTAATTCTTCTTCTGATACATCCATTCTTGGACAGTCTCCCTTTAAAGTCTCCTTGGGACTCTAGCTTACTCTGGCTACAAATTTCTTATCTTCCACACAAGTCTGAAATTTTACAAGATAGTATCAAGTTATAATTGTGTCAATTAGGCTACCAGTGTCACTGATAGTTATCAATTGTTACGTGCAACAAAGCATAAAATAAATTTACCTGATCCACATGCTATTAGCCAGGCTTTCAAGTAGACCAAGTTGCTCTTGAAAATGAACTTAATAACCCTTATTTCATAATATACATCCAGATCCAAATCTGCCTCAATCACATTGGCTGAAATACATTTAACATAACATCTAATTTGCTCTCACTCAAAGCATGCATATCTAAGATGACTTTTGAAGATATTACTATGGATCTGAGACCCTGAATAAAGCAGCTGGCATGCAACTGATATCCAAAAAGAATTACAGACAACACACCATAAATGAATATATTATCAAATTACGTATTTTTTTTAAACATACATTAATGTGCAGTTAGCATATCTTATGATCTTACGTCCATCAATTTGAGGTCTAATAAAACGTAATACTGATAACGGACATAATCCCCAAATATAATATTGACTCATTACATAGTTGTTGGCTTTTTGAACAATCAGATTAAAGGAAATATACAGTCAATCAAATGACAATGTGGGCAGATGGCGATGTGGGGAGTTGAAACTTTTAACACTGATGTTCAGATATTGAACTATAAATTTAAATAATTATAGACTTAAACCTATGTCAATGTATTGTTTTGCATGCCTTAAAAACAGTGATGTTAGCCTCAGCTGCACCTTGGGTGATATCACAGCAAAACAACATTCTGACCTCTGTCAAAGTGCACAATACATTATTACTGACTTTGGGTGAGGTCACCTCATGGCAAGATATAAAACGAAGCTGAGATGACTGACCAAAACCAATGGTGAGACACTACACTAGACCACATTGATGACATTATGGCATTGAGAGATCGTGGGCTGAATCGACTAATCCTGGCGCCTGACCAATAAGAAAGTGCCAAAATTCCTGATCATAAAACAATTGTATATTGCCTTTACTAGCAGAGCTAGAGATAATTTGATTTGAATCAAATAGTTGTTTTGATGACCATTTTATGACTACTGCTTGATATCAAAACAACCGGCTCATAAGGGGGGAAAGCCCATTTTCTCAAATTCTCAATCCACAAATGATTCAACTCTCTTTGGTGCATCTCTTTTATGTCATTTCATAAATGAGTGCACTGCCTCGGCGGCGGAGCGCCTGGTAGCGAGAAGAAAGCACAGAGCGCTACGAATTTTAAAACGTATGCTTAAGAATTCAACACACATAGAACTTGAAAGACACTTACTAGGCAACCATTAAATCGTCTTGGAAGCTTAAAACCACTCACCATATTGATAAAGTAGATGCTCGAAGAAAAAGCTTCTTTTACTCCAGTCCCGCTAAACCTGTATTTACCAATTGAAGTATAGGGGGCTCTGGCGATCAAGACGAAACAAATCCCGTGAAGGGCTCTGGCGTCTCTCCATTTTATCATATCAGTTACTAAACTAGAAAAGCAATCCAAGAGCGCAGACCTCTGCCAAGGCAGCAATTTTTGATTATTATTGATTATTGATTGATATTTGATCCAGATCACCACCAAAAACTAATCATCTGTTCCTTGGCCCACTTCTGACAGTTCCTGAAAATTTCATCAAAATCGGTCCATAGGCCTAATTAACTTTTTGAGTTGTGTTGTGACAGACAAACAGGGGTGAAAACATAACCTCCTTGGCGGAGGTAATTATTATATTTCAAAGTGATAAATATCCCAATCAACCATTGATTTCAGTATCATTTCAACACTCCTACAACAAGTTTCCTGTTTATCCTAAAAACTAACGTTATTAAAAACTTCTTGTTTTCTTGTTTTAGCTTGTTATTCCAATCTAAAAATTATAACAGGCTAGTTAATTTTAAGAAATTAATTTGAAAAATCCAGTTAAAGAGAACTGTTCACAGAAATGTGATTGAAAGTCAAATGGATGGGTTAAGCTATATTAATTCTTTAGCTGTTGATTTATTTGTTAATTTTAGTAAAAAATTTCTACATGTAGGTAGGCCTAAATAACATTATTTCACCACGCGTTTAAAAAACAATAAAAACTGAAATATAGGGCTTCCGCTCTTAGGTTGCATACTTACCAAAAGTAAGTAATTAGGTAAAAAGTTAGGCTACTTAGTAAGTAGGCCCTACATGTAAGCAGGCAAATAATGATGTTAATAATAAAATATGTATTAGATTGGTAATGCATCTTTTGTTGATGAAAATACCATTATAATTATTACCTACCTCAAAGGAGTCAACATCTAAGGGTCAATTCCCAACGAAACCGGCCTTAAACGAAGATCAATCAAACTCTGCGGGGATGTTCTCTGAATGCAAATGGCGTTGAGTAAAAAATGGTGATTATACGAGGAAACAAGATAAGATGTGTCATTCACTTAATCTGATTGCATTTAGCGAGAGTCCATGCTGAGTTGGATCGATCTATGTAGAACAATACTTTCATTGGCAATGCGCCCTATAACGATATAACTAGACAAAACCCTGTCAATGAAACCAATCAATGTAAGGATCTCATTAACACTGAAAGACTGGGACATAATTTAAAATGGATATTATAAAAATGCTTTATGCAATCTATAGCTAAAAACATACATCTAATTTGTTAAACACATGGTAAAAAAGAGCGATCTGTCTTATGCCAATTAAAAGATTCACCTTGGAAACATGTATAGTTGAAATATGATTTTTTAAATAGACATTTAAATCATTTTGTCTTTTGGTCGGGACACGAATTTTTCGCAAAATGTCAGTTTTGCTTCGGTTCAATTTTCCAAAATAGTCATGAATATACAGTAATAGTAGACCTTTTTTATCCAACCTTTCCCTCACACCCCGTGCTTGTGAGTTTCTCATACAATCTCACTTCTTTCTCATAACAGTTATAGAATGAGTGTTTTTTTTTTTCTTTTTTTAAAAATCATTTAAATTATTAGCACCCAAACCCAATTTAGAGGTGCAATTGATGTCAAATATTTAATGCACAGATTGCAAACTATGTTTGATTATTTTAGGGTCCCACATGAAGAAGTTTGTATCAAAGTTTCACTTCCCTGGAACCATGAATAATAAAAAATTATTCATCGTCTATCCCCAAAAAGAACATAGGCCTACGTATAACTGTCACTAATGCAAATCGTCCAGCTGTAAAACGTTTTACTCACTTTGAAAATGCAATCATCACTGATTTTGTTCTTTGATTCATCTCCTACAAGTATAACGTTATAAATAATTATAATAATCTTCTGTATAGAGCGGTTAGGAAGTTTTTGAGCGACTTTAGTTTGCTTGTTACTGAATATTAAAAAAAGGGGAAAATACACCCTACTGACAGTAAAACAAGCATTGAATAAATTATTTTTTCCCTCATGATCCAAATATTATATAAGAAATGTCAATCAATCATGGAATTACATTATATTTTTTGGTCAGCAACAGAAAACAATGTTTTCTATTGCACCAACAAAATGAAACTTTTTGACAATATTTCTGGGGAACATACGTTACCTAGTATTAGCCATGACGCAAAGCCCCTTGAGTTATAGTTTAAATATTTAGAAAAACGTTCTTACGTCATGTATAATTTACCATGACTGAATCACTACAAATCACTACAAATTATAATATATGGATTTATGTTCTATACACGTATATGTTTTTAAAAAATGAATACAACTTTGAATTCATTCAATTTTATTTTTGGACACTTGGGTTTGGGTGTTTGGCTCCCACCGTTGCAAGTGTGTTTATATACTATCTTTTTTCTCCCTTTCTCTCATATAAATGATACGATTTAAAGTATTTCGCAACACTATGTAAATTAATGCTTTTATGGGCCTCAACATTTTTTCCCCATCGCCATTCTCACCCAGTCTTTTACTAGATTTATACACTTATTGTCTTGATAGGGTCAGTAAATTTAAATGTTTACTACACATGCTTGCTAATGCCCTAAAGTCATATTTTAAATCTAAATTTTCTGAACACTTAATTCGTTGAAAAACTAAGTTATGGAATAAGAAGTCACAAAGCACTGGACTCAAGCAAAGTGACGGGTCGAGCAATGCTTTCGTGAGCAGAGGGGAAAATTTTTCAAGGAAAATTAGCGGGATAATCCCTTACAGGATACTCTTACGTCGTGGCTTTGAATGACACGATGTCTTTTCTGGGTCTTCAGTAGTTGAGAAATTGGGCATATTGACGCAACATCTATTTGTTTCCATTAAAGAAAACATGAGATGACCGCCACAGGTGGGAATGGCGCAGTGTGAGTAGTATAGGGATTTCAAGACATAGAAACAGAACAGTCAATATTAAAAAAGTGAACTTCTTATGCGACATAAAATCAAGAACCGCACCTCTTAATGGCACTCTAAAAATACAAAATATTGATATCAACTACATCATGTTTGGTTTCAAGGTAAATACAACGTAAGTTCTTGATTTTCTTTACTGTAACGAAACAATTGCTTCCAAATATTTACCCATTTAGGTTGTTTGGAAGACAACAAAATTAACAGCAGGGAAAGAACAACCGCCTCGAGCGCGTTCATTCCACCCTTCACCCTAGACCACAGCCCTGGATACTGAGAGAACGCAATTCGCTCCCTTCTCACCAGCCGAACGAAAACACAGGTCCACGCGTTCTTGAATAAATTCAACAATATCCCACGAACAGCTCTTTGATCAGCAAATTTAATTACAGTTGAGCATTGTAATCAACTGGTGTGCCTGCGTGAGTACACAGGTCTGGCCATTGTCTAATCAACTCTCTTGAGATTGAGATAATTTGGCAAGTTTTTGAGGCTTTTATGTCGTGCAGTTCATCTAAACTAAGTTTTTCAATACTTTTCATCATAACATACCCAAGGTCTGTGCTCTTGTTATTGAAGTCCACTACTTAATTTCTTATTCTTTTGATCTTTGGTTAATACCATTTTATCCAGGTGATTAGATTAGTTAAACTTTGGAAAAATGATCACTGCGTATTTGAAATCGAACTTAAATACATAATTAGACTCGTTCAATCAATATGTTCAGTTAATTAATTAGATACGTCCCATTAGATTTTGTTCACCCTTTCTCTATTCTTTCCAATCTTGTTCAATACGTCGTAACTTAATCGATTTCTCTCTATGTCCGGCCGCACCCCTCATTGACCAAAAGAAGTATATTTCCTGTTTACTAAACAAACCTGGCCACTCTTTATGCACACATAATGGCTCCTTTCAAAGGCTTGCTTAAATTCCCTGGCGATACAAGGTGTTGGCTGTTCACTATCATTCTGAAAAACCATTCTAACAAAAAGTCTTCTCGTAATCTATTGAATCTTATTCATGCAGTCGTTCTTGTGATATATATCATTTTAAAGAATAACTTAAGTTTTTTTTTCTTGAATTAATTTCAGTTTCTTCTGTATTGACCTACTTGGGTCTGATTTTATTTCAATTTTTAATCTTTGATTCTTTCAATTTCATTTTAAAACAACCAAAGGTCTGCTCTCGCCATTACAAAATTGGAAGATTTTTTTCATCTAACTTTGTAACAGATAGAGAGACCTACTCTATACAAGAATCCAACTGATCAATGTTGTAAATTCCATTAAAAATCATCGCCCTTGTTTCTCAGTCCTGTAAAATGCATAGAATTAACCAGAGACATATCTAGTATTGCAAATATCACTCTGTAGGTCCTGGTAAAGGGTAAGAGAGAGACCCTAGACAAAGGGTAAATCAGAGTTATAATACATGGATTGTTATTTGTTCGCTTGGCGACATGTTTTCCCATGAAAATAAAGACACATTTTGTGTTCCTTTAAAAATAACAATCTGTCAATCATATGTTTAAAAAAAACAATACCACCTATTTCCCCTTGTATATCAAATTTATCTCGTATTAGATATCACAGCTCGATTTGACTGTTTCTCCCTTTTTGGCGTTATAAAGCATTTTATCGCCTTATGCATCTAGTGATACAAGGGCGAGGTATAATGATTTATTTTACCTAGCTAGACGTAAAACTGAACATGCACTAGCTAAGAACATTAAGAAGTGTCACTTGCATGGATGAAGACCCAGCAAGAAACACAGAGACTTTGTGCCGATGGATTGTTCAGTCGGTTTGCTCGTGCATGATTTAAATGCTTTGAACGGTGAGTTAAAACATAAAGTAAAATAACTTTTAACTGTATACCGTATATTTTTCAAACTGACAGCGTCAAAAAATGTCAAAAGACATCTATAATGTGTAATGGATGTTTTATCAACTGCATTCATCGAACCCATCAGAACTGATGGGTCCAAGGGACAAATGCTTTTGACTCCCTTCTCTGCTTGACTGCTGAAATCAAAGAGGTCCATATTCTTCATAGAAAAGACCGAAATGTTTGATTCACGTATGTTATTACTATAAATTTCACTTTCAAACAGAGCCGATACCTTATGCAGGTAAAGTGATGATCATTTTTCAAGTTTGGAGTGGCTAGACAGAAACACTATTGTCAATTAATACTTCCGCTGTCGCTTTTAGGCTGTCTTTGACCGAAAAGTGGTTCTATTGTCAACGAGACACAGACGCGAGTTTTTACTTCTTTATCGTACTTTTTATCAGATCGTCAAGGGCGGCGCCCTCGGTGGGAGCACAATTATAGTATGCTTCTCCCTTCGATAAATGTGGATTTGCCCGACTGATCAAAGTATATGACCTAATCCACATAATTAAGGTAAATATGATCGTCGCTCCTACTACAATATTGAGATAAATCTGCGTATTTATCACGCTTTAGCCTTGTTGAGATTAATCTTAAATGTGTGTTGCAGCATGAAAAATCAGTTGGTCGAAAAACGTTTCCTCCACTATGTGCTTGATGCGTGTCTGTCCAAGAAGTCATAATGCTCATTATAACTTCTTGGTCTGTCCTTTCATTGTGTGAAAAAGATAATGTCTATTTTACAGTGGCGGATCCAGGAAAGGGGGGGAGTTTGTTTTGTCTCTCTTCCCTTTGGGTAGATCCGAGGCTGTTATTTAGTGTGTCGGAAAAGAGGGGTTAAGACCGCACCCTGGTTGGCCTAGGCTTTTTAGGAAATATACACACATATATATCTCATAAACATGAGTATTATCGAGAATTTCAAATGTCACAACATCGTAGTCAAAACGTGTATGTCGCCCTGATTCATATTTTGGCATTTTTCTGCTGACGGAGATTTAAATAACCCGCTGACGTAGCTAATTAAAGTAGTGCTCCTTTGAACTCTGCTAAATGTTCTTAGTTCAAAAGAAACTTTGGGACGATGCCATTACGGCATGTGATCCGATTGTCAATCAGACGAACATTAAAGGCCCAGTCACCTACTATTAATTAAGGCGTGAAACTTTTTTATAACTTAATCCATGATACGTGGATATGGAAACTGATCAATTTCTGTGCTCTTTTATCGTCTCTCATCAATCTTTGTTTAACTTCACGTAAACTTGTTACACATTTTCCTATCAAATAATTATTATTTTTTGCTTTCCTCGAAGCATGTTGCTCTCCTTACATCAAAGTGGAACGAGGAGACTTGCGCCCACCCCCGTGACCCCCTCTCTTCCCCCTCTCCAAGGTATGCTTACATCAAAGACCCGCATAGGTTGTTAAGCCCATATCGAACCAGTTGACTTGGCATCCAATACAAACAGTTCATACACTAAAACGAAGCCGTACAGACCTTCAAACGGCTTTGTTTTCTTTAATTTTTCAATTATCAGTGATTACTACGAGTGCCAGAGAAGTAGTTGTATATTGTTTATTTGATTGATACCCGTCGAACGCGTGTAAACATGCTGGGGTTGAAAGAGACCGCAACCTGAAAAGCGACCAGCCAATGGGTGCCCCCCGTTTGTAAGGGGTAATTACCTTGCGTTAAAGATCACTAGAAGGAAGGTGTAGCGACCAGCATTTGGATAGTGTACGTGCACCGGGCAGCATACCTCAAAACACCTGTATCTGGAGAGGAAACGTAGTTGTGTGTGTACACGTGCTGGGATACTGTTCTGTCGCAAACCACTGTAAGACAAGGAACTAAAATATATATTATCAGATTATATAATTACAACCAGGAATCTCATTTTTTTTTCGTTCGGATTTACTGGCACATGCTGTCTGGCGCTCGTCTTAGAATATTTTGATTTTCATGTTAAGCATGACATCATTGTAGGATATCTCAGTAAGCGCATACTTCTCAGGCTGAAGATAGATATAGTTGACGTAACAGGTAAGCTGCGCTTCGTTTATTTAAAAATAAACGTTCTTGCTTAAGCAAACATATATGTCTTTTAAAAGAGATGCCTAGAGCTATTTATCCTTTAGATTTAAAATAAGTTACTATAAAACTGTATTTTAATCATACGCGTACTGTATTTTTCTTCCTACTAACTAACTGAATTTCAAAATCTACATCGTGCTTATTGCATAATAATCAATCAACGGGATGGGAATATTTTCTTTATTTTGTTACGCAAATTAGAAGTTCGTTAGGAGTGCATGTTTTTGAAAGCTGGAAAAATATGAAACGTAATCACAGGCAACAATTTAATTCACAATTTTATTACTTATCGGTCGGAATGCGTTAGGGGAGGTGGGGAGAAAGAAACGAGTGGCGTTGGTGTAATCCATTTGTCACCACTTGACTTTTTAACTCGCTGCTTTTTTAGTAACCCGCTATAGCTAACAAGGACAGTAGTAAAACACGACAGGGACATAAAATAGTCAGTTTTATTTAATCATCATCTCTAAGTCATGTCATTTGGAGAACTAAATGATAACAATGGAAACAAACGTGAAATTGGTCATCTGAAGATACTGGCACGTACTACGCCACTTGATCGTATATAACTATGGGAACTTTCTTCTTCACGGCGAAATCTAATACTGTTGTATTCGGCAATCCTTTGAATGGTAATTAACTTCAAAGCCTGGAAACCCAGTCAATTAAGCCTGAATGGGGATTAGAGCCCAGCCGGTTGTGCACAATGGGTTGATTTGGTGAGCAACCTTGAGTAACCCCAAGCGCCCATCGCATACTGTGCCTAAAAAGCGTGTAATTCAATGTATTTACTCGGGACTAAATCTCCCCGCCTCCCAAAGACAGCTTAATCAAATTAATAAAGGGAGCATACTCTTCACTTTCACCGCAGTGCAGTTCCAGGTATGATACTTTGCCTTTCACAGAGAAAGACATTTTACCGTTTATTTGACTAAGTTATATTTGGACCCAGTCTTGTTTGTTCATTCAGCCACATAAACCGTGGAAAGACTAGAAAGCGAAAAAGTTAATTGGGGCTTTTCAGAATCGTAAGCCGTGGGGGCATTAACAAGCGGAGTGACCGCCCCTCATTTGCGACTTGTCTGCGCACTAGCAGAACATAATAGAGGGTGGGGTGGATTGGAGAAATGAAGTAACATAATTATATAGACCATGTTTGGTGGGCGTTTTCTGTGGAAATCAAGAAAAATATTTCTGTAAATGCCAGTTATCAGACTGCCCTAACGCGACAGGTCGACATCAAAGCCTGTGAACCATTGGCATTGCGATGGAATAAGTACCGCAAAGGTGGGTCCCAAATCGTACCAGAAGTTCCTGGCGCGAGGTTTTCTTCGTGAAAAACCGCAAACTGCTTATTGTATTGACCAAAGTAATCATTGACTGAGACCTAGAATCAGACTGGAAGTGTGACAGTTAGCTAAGGTCATTAGCAGTGTGGACCCGCCTTACTTTGTAAAGAATAATTTAAATGTCGCAAAAGTTGATGACGCCTTTTCACATTGTTTCAGACACCCGCTACAATTTTGATTTGCGCACCGACGAACGGCTGGATTCATTGTCCATACTACCAGAAATAATGATAGCCGATATATAACAATGCCCCCAGTAAAACCTAATAAAGTTGTACTTGTTCGAGATGGCAAAACTGGGTAATATTAAAAAGCCAGGTGCGCGCGGTGCCCTTTGATCTTTTGAGTGACAGATATTAACTCAGGTATCTGTCAAATTGTAAAGGGTTTCTGATATTGCCCAGAGATGACACTGTATCTCTCTGAACATTTGAATATTGAACTGAAGTTTTAGCTATTTCATTAACAATCTCAACTGATGTAATCAGACACAGAAATACCTTGAGGCAATGGATTTGGCAAGGAGTATAAGGCCAAGTTTCAGAGTCGGGGACTACCGTTTAAGATTCGTCATTTTTCCACTTCTGCATGGAAAGGTGCTTGAATCACTGTGTTCGGGTTACCTGGTACAAGGAACGACCCCTGCTAATCCCGAAGACAGGGCACAGGCATCTATCGCCACAAATTTCCTCAATGTAGGGATACAGACCACCGTCCCCGTGCCTCCCCGCTGCCGTCCTCGAGGTAGTTAGTGAAATGCAAATTACAAATTAAATCGCCAACTACCCCTGTGTTAAGGGCGCGCCGCTCCCACTCCCCACCCATCCACATTCCACCTCATAGCCTTCTTTCCACTAGAGGCAGAATATGTTGAAGTAGATTGTAATAAAGAAAACAAATCAAGTAACAAGTTACGATTTTGCGAGTTTCCTACTGTACGTTAGTCCAGTAAAGGATGCATGGCATTACAAAAAGTCCAAATTTGCAGGTGTGGTATCAACCAATGAACTCTAATCTTTTTTGCAGCACGCTTTCGTTGGTGTCTTGTTTATTGCATTAAGTAATTAAACGGATGGGTTCAATGAAATAGCGCGCGGTCCATTAGCGGCTAACCACCTTCCGCAAATGACGCACAGACATCAAAAGTCAAACATTTCAATCAGTGTGAAGTGTGGACGAGTGGTCCCTTGGAATAACTGAGAGAGTTGATAGTAAAAACACATTAAACAACGGGACGCGTGTATAAAACAAGCGGGGAAGCAAAGCTGCGATTATTATTTCCTCGAGTATTCTCAGAACGAATTTCTAGTGTTGTTTTTGTGTCTTTCTATGGAACATCACAATCCTTTCCGCGTGTTCACAGAAGCACGTCGGATGTTGATCATTTGCAATTGAATTGACCTGGGGGTGCCTTGAGTGGGAGCTAGCACTGAAGACAATTTAAAGATGTGTTCTCCCAGAATTCAGTTTCTAGAAACAATATCCCCAGGCAATGTCTACCGAAACTTTGAAATTTAATGTCCTTTTTTGTTGGTCTCCCATAAACAGCAGTATTTTGCTATGAGAAAATAAGGGTTATATAAGAAAGTGATTCCACTGGGTTCGTAGAAATAAGAAAAAGAGAGAGGGGTTCAATGTTTGCGTTCTTCAGCACGTTCTCGACCTTCTTGGAGGAAGTGATATAAAATATTGAATTAAACATTGCGGAGAGCAGGTATCACATTGACTAGTGTAATCCTTTAAGTATGATGCAACGTTTACATCGGCACATATGCCCGCTACGTAAAATATTTGTGTGCGCATTTCGTCGAAAGACGAATATTTAATTCAACTAATCTTTTGGATGTTCTTAATAGCTTCTGTTCAATTTTTTTATTGGGGTAGGGGATGGGGGAAAGTAAATGATAAGAGATATTGTGTTGTTGTTAAGTGTTGCTGTGTTGCTTTTACAGTCTAATTTGATAAAATTATTACTGAATAATTACTCATAAAAAAGAGAACGTGCACTCGGCTCGGTACAAGTGACATTCACCAAGCAGAGGATCTACAAGCTGATGTCACTTCCTATTGGTCAATATGACCTCCCGGTATCTCAGAAGTCAACCCAAGGGTTCCGAGGCAGTTTTCGCTGTAAAGCTGGACCACCTGATTGTTTTACCAGATACGGGCTTTTAGAAAGGATCGGAACATTGCTTGACTCATCTGCCCTCTTGTGTGGGAGACCAATACTCGTCCATAAGAGCCCCAGCGTATAAAAACCCCGGATAAAAACTCAATAAATAAATAAGGCCCCGTAGAGGCTATCGCTCGCCGCGTCCAGATCTAGCTGCAAGATAATCGAGTACAACGAGAGAAAAATAGACTTTTTATTTTCCAGACGAACCATGTGGTTGAGTTTTATAGTTGGTGCGATCCTGACGACGGGGACAGTCACTTTTCCAGTAGACGATCAACGTGCAAATACGGACATTGTGTTGCATCTAGAGGAGTTGTCCAAGTATGGAGACCCAGCCAAGGTTATCAAAATGATCCAAGATCTTGCCGGGGGACTGCATGGATGTGGAATTAAAGAGATCCCTCGACTTAAACGACATTTCCTCACAAATCGAACCGTCACTTGCAATGACGGTTCACCGGCAGGGTAAGTAGTGATGCGGTTGTAAAACACATTTGTCTCTAAAACTGTGAATCTTCATTGTGATAAGACATTAGGCGCCGTTTATTCATTTCTATCACTTGAAAAGGGAAATTATTTGGGTATGTGTGCGCTGAACTACATGTATATAAAATAGTTTGCGTGTTTCCAAATGAGAAATGTAGGTAATGAAATAATACGAGAATGACTGATAAATGGAGAAAACTCTATGTGTAAGGAACTTGCACCAACGGTCGGATATATAAAAGAAAATAGGCTCATACTGTGTGGAGTTAACATTCTCACATATTTTATTAAACTATTCGACTGCGTTGGCAGGAAGACGGAAGCGACAACAAACTTATCAAAAACAATGCTAGGAATTCGTGTTATAATTTTTTAAAAAAAATGTGCATGCATTTCTACAGCTGGAACGCTGTGTGTAGTACTCATATATTATCAGTTATGTTCTGATTCACTCTTTTTACCTGGGCATCTACACTTTGTTCTCTGTCTTAATTTTATTATATCGACATGCTGGAACTGTCTTAGTTTGGCCAACAGCTGAGATAGGTTCGTATTTATGACAAACGACATCCATTTCGGGTTTCTTTGAGTTATTCTACCCGTACAAACGCTTTGTGAACATCGACTGAAAAGGAAATAAATCTAGGTAAGCAGAAAAAGAAGTAAATCAAGCGTAGAACCGGACTACCGGTGTTCCACAGAGCGGCATTCTTTTGATTTAATTGAAGTAACGCAAAAGCCAATAAGGCACTCGAGATTAAATCTTAAGGGAAAGTTAGGAGAAAAAATAGTGCACAAAAAGAAGGCGCAAATAGATCATCTAAAACAAATTTAGTGTCACTAAAATCTATTGTCGCATCGAACTTTGATTTTTCTTGTTAAATCAAAAGTAAATAGATAGTTAAGTATGTATAACAAACAATGGAAGTGATTCAAAGTGACTGTTTTTGTTGAGTCAACATTCTAGCAATCAGGCCAGCACTTGACTGCATGGGCAGGCGAGCAGAGTGGGGCCCGCCTGCGTATTCTGCTAAATGCTCCAGGTTTCGCCTCTCTTCTTTGATGTCTGTGACTCAAAAGTTTTGATTAATGAATTAAAAACTCATTTGAAGTGAAAGAATAATATTTCTTTTCGAAATCCAAACAGATGACAAATAACTATCGTGTTTTCTTTGGCTTTTAGCCGTTTTTCCAGAGAAACATTGATGTGTTGTTTGTGACACGCAATGGGCACTCCCGGTATGTTTTCCAAACAGTAAATGTTGTACAATTGCCCGCACTAATCATCTCACGAAATGTGCACCTATTGCGATATGTTCGCCATAGATCAAACCTTTATTATCCCATTCCGCAATGTTGTTTTATTATTCAACGTTCCAGTTGATGTTGCATCGCTTTATTCAATAAAACAAATCAAGGAAGAAACGGTTCGCACTTGTATGGCAATTTACCCTCCTATGCTACTTCACCATTCGCTGTCTGTAAGAGCAATTAGCACGCAGCTGGTCGAGCTTTTTGAAGTTCAGCGGGGAATGTGGCAAAACCATTTAACAGAGCACCCGCCATTGCCAGCACATTGCTGCAAAACAGAACAAACGCGCTTTTCACACAATCAACTGATTAACAACGCCCTTTTAATGGTGCTTAAAGAAATGAAGAGTGATTTAGTGAATTACATTTAATGAAAAATCTGCTTTTAGATAATTCATTCATTGTACTCTATTACGTACACTGCACAGACTATTTTCTTTGGGATGTTACGTTGGTGAAAGCCAAACTGATCATTATTTTTTTTCTCTCGTCTTGAGTTAGAATATTACCCTTCTTTTAACCTGAATTGGTTTTTGAGAAATGCGGATGTACAAAAAACATTTATTCCAGTAGGTGTTTTTAACACGTGTTTGTGGTTAACAGAGAATCACAGTCACAATGTGGTCAACCAAATGCCCCACCATTGTGAAAAACCCACCGTGGGTGTGGCATTGGCGAAAGGCGACAAATGGTCACCTCGAAATTTTGAACTTGTTGCGTTAAACGAATCGCACCTCCTCATTTTGCTTGCTCTACACATTGCTTATGAAAGAAAACAATGTTGACAGAAAACAATGAACGTTTAGTGGATTTCGTCTTGTGTAATTTGAAAAGATTTCCTCTCATACAGACATTTTTGACGTAGTCATAGGTCTTTTCTTAGGCACATCGGCAAGAAAAGTGAGGGTATTTTGTCTTTTAAGTAGTGGATTTTCACATTGCCAGCGAACCTTATAGAACTACATTGATCTTTCGGGACCGATGTTTCTCATATTCAGTGAAAACGTTATATATCAAAACAATCTATCTATTGTTTACAATGCTTATTTTTTCCATTCAACAAAGGCTAAACAACTAGGTGAAAAGTCATTGTAAAACTAGACGTAAATCAAAGGACGCATGTCGCACTAGGTAATAATGGTGTGCTTAACCTTTCTCCTGCTAAACCGAGGCATCCAACGGTGATTTGATGAATGAACTATAAAAATAAATGAATTTAATCGGTCTGCGTATGAATCTTTTTTACTTGTTGGTTTTGGTCTAGTATCAGGCGTGTCGAAAGAAAAAGATCAGAGAAAAGGCAAAAAAGACCAGGCTAGTGAAATCAAACAAGTAACCACTGCCACTTGTTCAAACAGTCTTGAACCATTAAAACGCTGGTAGAACCCAAGTGGGTGGAAACCTTGTGTGTGGTACAGTGTATCCATCACAGAGTGTGCATACCAATGAAAGTGGAAAAGGGATGTTAGTATTTTGATTAAATGAAAATCCACAATCTTGCAGAACTGCATGGCGCGTGCGCTGATTGTGCTTCACGCAAACTTCGTGCTCTATCAGAACACCCCGCAGACGTGTTTTTTCAGCACAGTAACTTGTAAAAATAGCAGCTACACAGCATAAAAAATATATTCATTAAATGTAATGTTATACAGACTTGTACATATATATTTGTAGAACACCCTTGAAAACTTATAAAGGGGAAATCCATGGTTGTTGACAACTCTCGCTCACACACACACACACACACACACACACACACACACTGGCATGCTCAAACATACGTAGGCTATATCCTCGAAATCTTTTTATCGTTCTGGAAAACCTGTTGCTGATATCACACGTGTTGGTCTAGATACATCATTGTGGGGGGACGCTGTTTGACTTGTCTGTTTGTTTTTTTGCTCGTGCTTCCGGACGCCCTGCGGAAACGCGAACGAAAACCACTAACACCTGAATTCCTCCATACTTTATCTTTTGTAATCCGTCGTTGAACTACATTAACCTGTCCAACCTATTGAAGATCAATCAAAATGGTGTTTGGCAAATTTTGAGCAAAAAAGCACGTTCGGGATAAGGGTCGACTGATGATGATCGAACGCTATGTCGGTCTTGATAAAGGACATAGTGGAACATATTAGAGGAGCTAATAAGATGAAATATTTGGTACCGTCGAATAAAGTTAGGATTCCAATCTGTTATATTATATATTCTTTGTTGACCGAGATGTTAAATTACAGTTTCGTTGTGCGCAGCCTACTCTACCCCGGGACGCATCTCTTTGATCCGAGACTAATTTGCAAACATAACGTACAAGAATTCTCGGAACGTGAAAAATATTTTAACAAGATATTGATTTAATCGGAGAAACGTTTACCTTGTTAAGTTGGTAACATCCTCATCTGCGGCCCATGTGCACTATTGAAAAACCAGGTGGAAATGGCAAGTCACTCAGGTCATCCACGTGTTGCTGCAAGGCTTCGGGGAGAACTTTTTTCTACTTTTAAATACACATTTTTAGTCATGAAATCTGGAAAATGAGGCTCTGCATTTTGAAAATTTGCGCTAAATAACTTTTTGCGGTATTTTATACGTCTTAGCATTGTTGTTACACTTATATTTTAAGGGAAATGAATACAGTCATATTTTCCACTTAATATGAAAACAAATTTTTGAGGGGCTCAAAATGTTTTAAATTACAAGTAACTGACACAAGTTTTTTTTTTTTTGACAAAAAGTTCATTTGCCCCGAGGAAAGGATTTGCGGGCCATGTATGAAAGGGAATCGTGTCCCGTTCTCACAGCATGTCCGCATGTTTGCCGTCTCCGCCGTCGGATTCCACCTGTGAACTCATGTAGAGACGCGAGCGCACGACGTACCCTTCGCCGTAATGTAATGCTTTTCGGTTAAGAACTTAGTACGTCTCCATTAAGAAAAATACAAATAGCAGTTGCAATATTTTGTAGTGGATTACAGATCTGACAAGACAAAAGACAAGACGTTTCAGCAAAACGGAAATGTAATATTGAATTAATAATTTTTTTGGGCCAAGATAAATTTTCTTTTACTTCATTTCAAGTAGAGAAAGCGCCGATATAGGTTATAACAGCTTTGGACATGTAAAAAAATGAAAAGGCGAATCATATGTTGTTGACATAGGAAGTAAGCCTAGACCCCAAATATGCTTATAACTGGTTCATTTAAATGTAGTTCAGAGTGTAAACTCAGGGAACACGAGAGGTGCACCAAAAGGGCATTTGAGTATAACTTTTTCATCCATATAGTAAAAAGTAAAAATTACAGTAAAAAGTACACGGAAACATGTTGTTTGATCCCGTTTCTCTAAAAGCAAATGCAAAGTTTGAATTATAATTATTATGAATTAGACGTTTACGAGAACAAAATGCGCTCACTCAGTACACTGAAAGAGATATTTTGTTATTGTGATAACCAGCGAAATGCACCGGTAAAGTGGGTGGGTTCCAAAAAAAATACATCTGGGCGAAAGTTTCAGCTCATTATTTTAAAGTCGATGCACGGGACGGTTAGACTACATACGAAACTTTTGGTAGCAGATCTCCCATCAAAGTTTAATATAGGGTTAAATGAAGACTTGTCCCCCAGCAGGCAACGCATATAGAACCACTCTTGGCTTTCTGGGAAAAAAAAACAAACAAGAGAAGATAAAAAGAAACTTGAAAATTAACACAAAGTTCAGAAAACTATGAACGCCATTTGAGCGGACCTTTTCCTTGAAATTGAGCACCGTCAAATTAGAAGTGCTATTTTTATTTACTGTTTATTATTATTGCTGAACAAGTTAAGTGGGGTCTCCGTCACACACTGAATTTATGCCCATCCACCGGCTTTGCTGCCTTTGTTGTCAAGTCGTAAAGCACTTCAGGTTTCTTTCTAAATAAGGTTTGGACGTGGAAGGGGAGGGCTTTGGGTCCCGGTGTAAATGTGTATTATAATCGAAGAAGCTTGAGAGAACCTCCACGAATTCATGTTGCAGAATGCTTCAAGGAAAAAACATCTGACTCTTTGAAAAACTTTCCAACACCTTTCAAAGCCAAGGGTTTATAAGCACATTTGTATCTCATTCTTTTGAAGTGAAAGATCATTCAAGAATGAGGAAAAAAATCCAACTACGCAATTTTCATCTTCCATTCCATTTGAGCATGCTCATTAGCTATCCTATTGATACCTCGTTACATCACGTACAATCAATGTTTTCAGTTACTACATCCGCCAGTCTTACGGAAGTAAGCGCTGGATCGTGTACCTCGAGGGAGGGGGCTACTGCTTTGACCAACTTAGCTGTCACGGACGCTGGTTAAATAGCAGAAAATTGATGAGCTCTAATGAATGGCCAGAAACAAAAGAAGGTAACCTTCTTTTATCATAATACATTATTGTCCAATTGCAATAATTTCTTGAAATAATAATAATTCAAAGCAGAAATAAAAATGAAAATTTATTCTGAAAATATGTTTTCAAGGTTTTTTATACTAGTTATTTACTATAGCAAAGTCATTTCTGTTGAAACTCTTTCAGAAAGAAAATAAGTTTTTGTATTGAGGTTTTATTCTGTTAAAAATATTTTCATAAAAATGTGATGATTTTTTCCTCAAATTTCCTTGCAGGAACTGGGATTCTTTCATGGCACCCAGAAGAGAATCCATATTTTTACCACGCTAACATTGTGTAAGTTGCTTCTCCACAGCTTTGATAATAATTTACATACTCAGTTAATAGTACAGTTATGTCATAAGCATGGGTTTAAATCAAACAAAAATAACCCGAGCAAAAAATAGCAGCCATGGTTTATTCTTCATAAATCGAGTAAAGTTAATTACATGTTACAAATAATTATTCTTACTTATCCATTAGAAAGAATCACTGCAACATTTATTGCTACAATTTATGTTAAATGTCAAATTTAATTTGAATTTTTCATTATCAGGTATGTTCCTTACTGCTCCAGTGACTCATGGAGTGGGCACAAAATGGCCAGTGGTAAAGGTAAGTGCAATAACAAGTATGGTAGTGTTTTCATACTTCCCATTCACACTGGAGCATACATGACCAAGACTAAAAATTAAAGTAATTAGGGTGAAATTGTATTCTACTGAAGCCTCCTTAACTAGAGAAAAAGGGTGGCACAATATCATCAACAATTTTTTTGGTTAAAGAATATACACATAAAAATATGACTAGAAAACATTAAATAATGACTAGAAAAAAAATCCCCTCAACCACCAGAACAGCAACATGCCCAGTTATTTTTTTTGCTTAAAACTATTCCTTTCATCATTCATCCATCCCTAACACCATAATTGTCCTTTAAGGAATGTTTCATGTGGCAAAAACAGTGTTAATATTGGTGTGATATCCATTATGTGTTTGACCATACCCTCAGTGCCTGCTGTGCGACAATCCAGGTTTCCTACAAACCCACGAGGGACCTTATGTCTCCAATAATCTGTGGTTCGATAATAGGATGCAGCTACCAGACTAAAGCTATAAAATTTTTGTCCTTCATTACCCTCTTAAACTCCGTGAACACACCCTGATGTTATCTTACATGCTATGATTAACTTACGGTACAGAAACACCAATTTCTCATTGGGCCACAGAAGGAAAAAAGAAAGTTAACCAAAGCTGGATATAGTAGTTATACTAAGTTACAATGCATAAGTGTATATATTTAGAGCTAGTATATTTTAAGCATCTAAACACAATTCAAAATTTAATGCACATTTCAGAATTGCTTAATGTCCCCTTGATGTTCTGTCAGCTGTACAAAATGGGATTGCTTTGGTGTGTAACAACCATGTTACCATGTAGCTACAACTTCCACTACCAGCTACTTTACAATGCGCTTGCTTCACGTCTCCATTTATTACTGAAAAGATCTGAAAAGATAGGAGATACATGACATGATAAATAGGATAACAGAAGAGATTTGTAAAAGATAATAGGTGGAGATAGGCAAGATATGTCTATCATCAAAAGAAACTTTTAAAGGAAAAATAGTAATAACCTAGCATTACTGGCCTGGTTGAAAAGGCATTCATCTCTTCCCACTTGAATTATTTTTTTCGTCTGCCAACATTGTTGATGAACAATAGACGCCTACTTAGTTTGTCAAAGACAAGAGTTGTTCGGGGGGACATTGGTCTCCTGCTTTCAAAGTGTTATTAAAATCTGTCAGAACAGCTATGCCTCAGTAGGGAGGTGTCTACCGTTGTGGGTGGAATACAGGGACCAATGAAATTCTTTTTTTTTTTTTCAATCTATGAATTTTGTAGGGAAACTGCATGCAGGCAACATGTAATATATCAATTGTTTTAATAAAAAAGATGCATCATCAAAAAGATAAATTACACTTTCTTGCAATTTATCTTTTTGGCAAAAAAAGTGAGAGAGATAGACAATCTTTATTAATAATGGTAAGAAGTTAAGACTTAGACTAGTGCTGCGGCATTGATAATAAAGGGGGTTAAATACAGAAAAAAATTATCAACACAACCTATAAACTACAAAAAATCTAAATAGCCAGACATTTGTGTGATATTATGGCTTCAAGCTAATCATAATTTTTAAAACCTGCGATTAAGTGAACATGTAAATGTTCAAATTATGTGAGGTTCTTTCTGTTAATCTGATGTTATGGACCACCCAATTGCAACTGACATTATCAAATTGCTGCCTAATAGGTTACAGTAGTAAATAAAGATCTTATAAAAGAAATGACTCCAATTTTGGACAGCACAGGCTCATCAGAATCTTGTTTTAAGGTCCATATCTGAATTTCATCAGGATATCAACATCATATCTGATATTAACATTTGTGCTCAGATTGTAAATTGTTTTTATTACAAAAAAAAAAAAAAAAAAAAAAAGTTAACATTCATTTGACGGCTCAAGTAATTTTAAGAAACCCAGGTCATCAACAAAGGCCCATTGCTATTGGTCACATTCCATTAAAAAATTCTACAATAATTTTTCTAATCATAATCTTACCATATGTTATCACATTTTGATCAATGAATGGTAAATAATTTCAAAAATTGCCCAAAATTTAACCATAACAATAAACAAGGTTAAATGAGATGCAGCACAGTCTCAACACCCACAACAAGTATAAAATGTTGAATAGCATCATGTACATTAAAACAGCTGGCAATAACCATGAATTTACTACATGCTTCCTCGATAGATTAGCTTCAGACACATTAATAAATTCTATTTACATACAAGTAAAATAACTTGGCTCTGGAAACATCATAAGAGCATGCATATGGTCACTGACTTTTGTACAGGCTTGGAAACTACATAATCTTTAAGATATTAATAGAAGCATGAAATACATTAATTTTCTTTTAGCACTTCAATAGAATATACATCTTTTGTATATAGAACAAGCATACATATATGCTTGAATGGAAGCACAAACAGTTTATAGATAAAGCACAAAAATCCAAAAACACCAATTAAGATTATTCAAAATATGAATTTTTCATTTCAGGAGAATTTTCTTTCTTAGGCTCCCTAATAGTCCAGGAGGTGATAAAAGATTTGCTGAATATGTCTGATGGTCTGAGTGACGGCAATAAACTGTACTTAGCAGGGTCCAGGTAAGAGCCAATATTGTTTAAAGAAAGCACACTTGTCTATATACAAATGGTGCAGAGCCAATTTAGCTTACTTTACTCACAGGATATAAAGAAATTGTGGTAAATTTGGAAGAGATCTGAAAGGTCACCGATTTGTGAGGCCATTGCTTGTCCAAGATAGAATTTGCCCTGATGTATGTCAATTTTTATGAACAGAAATGTGCATAAGATTTTATCAAAGCATGTTTTAAAAGATAAAAAAATTCTATTAATCTAAACAGAAGACATGCAAACTAAATCTGTCTGCTACTTTAAATCTCTTTAAAATCTTGTAAACTGCTCTAATGTCCTATCTCAAAATCTTATTTAGTAATTTTGAAATAGTGAAGAGTGGTCCATTATCCTATTACTCATACAAAAACCTAGTGAGCCATGGGAAAACATAAAGAATACCAAATAGATTACATATTTCATTGTAATTACTTTTTTCCTTCATTTTTCATAAAAAAGTAAAGAAATTTTTGAGGTTAGCTAACCAATAGACACAGTCAAAGCAACAGCCAATAAGACATTATCTCCTTCATTGGAAGAAAAAAAAAAATCAAGCTGGGGGAAACTTGTTTTTTTTTCTTTTCCTCTTTATTGAGCAAGCCTACAACTATGATTTCCTGATACCGAAAATCACAAGGCGCTAGAGTTTTTGAACACAGATCACTGCTCTGATAAAGAACTAAAACATCAAGGTACACTGAGTGACGTACCAAATTGGGAGCTTCCTTTTTGTAATGAAAGGTTTGGCCTAGATTATCATAAAATGATAAAGGTCATCAGATGAGTGGGTCTATTTTAACAGCTTTACAGGAAATGTGCTGCTAAAATGGTACCTTACTCAAATGTTGTGGCCCTGTGATAGGCTGGCATCCTGCTGGCCAGGAAACATCAGTGTTAAACTAAAGCAGTCTCCTGAAGTGTGGAGGATAAACTGCAATCATTAAGATGATGTAGAACACACTGCAATGATAACACTGGCCCAGATCTTAGGGAAAGGCTCTGATCTTTTAACATTTTTATAAACATGAATCTATTGTGATGTCCTAAGTGAATGTATTAATATATGGACCAAAAGTTGTTCATGGAGACATTGCCGAAATTTCCAGGAAAATTAAGATACTTTTATTTTAGCTAAAGAGATTTCTCCATCTTAGCTTAATTACTTTCCTTTAGAACTCATTCTTCATTTCATATGTAAAGAATCTCCTAGTTAATTTTAACTGAAACAGAAATATAGTTAGGCAGTTACGGTGCTAAAAAATACACAAACACCTGCTAGTAATGCAACACATGATAAATTTTTCCAAAATAATCTGATTATACATATTTATACTTTCCTCCATTTTTGCCCATCAAAACTTGACAGTGAATTTGAAATAAAACACAAAAACATAATTTTGGATCAAACAGTATGTTAAGGGCTGTAATAATGTTCAAAACCATTTAAAATATATTCAGATACTTACTTAATTATGTGTAAAAACTAGACAGAAAAGCTTGCCAATATACAGACACTAAAAATAAAAAATTCACTTACATTGCAACATTTAAAAAAAAAATTGGTAGTAGTTACAGGCTGAACAACAGATGTGTTGGAAAGTGATGATGACAACACAGTGATCAAAATACATGTGTACATATACAGTGTCTGTATCTAAAAAGCTAGCAATAATAAAAATTATATATAAAAGATCTGTTTATAGAACACTCATTATTTCAGTGCTGGTGGAACAGGTGTTCTTCTTAACTTAGACAGTGTGGCTGACTTGGTCCATCAAAAAGCGCCTAATATTGAAGTACGAGGCATTGCAGATTCTGGGTGGTTTTTGGACAATGAGCCATTCAAAGTAGCAGCCTGTACAGAATATTCACATATATGTTCTCCTACAGAGGCCATCAAAAGAGGAATATTGTAAGTATGCCAAACTTTCAGTATTTCATTTTTTAAAAATATCAAAAGTCTCCAAAGTCACTCAAACAAAATAACTGCAAAAATGGTATTTTTCTTGTATCTTTTAGAGAATATTAGCTAAAGGCGATAACACAGACAAAACTATGGTATGCATAAACACCCAAAACATTTCTCAAGGTAATTGCCTATATAAAATTGATCTCCTCTTATGTGTCTCATGTCTGAAAGAAAGTAATGCTTGCTGTTTCACTTTCAGTCATTGGGGAGGAAAAGTTCCTCAGGCCTGCAAGGAATCATTTCCTGGAAACCAGCAATGGAGCTGTTACTTTGGCTACAATATCTACCCCACCCTCAACAGTAAGTGAATAGCTTAACATATAACAGCTATGTGAACAGTTCAGATTTGAAACTGCTGACACAAAAGATTCAGCTTTTAGACAGTGCTTTTATGCAGGATCATTTTCTCCCAACTCAAGTTAATCAAGCACTTGTAATGATGAGCATAAAATAATCTACTTTAATTTTTAGTCATGAAGTGTATTGAATGAAATGCCCTTAATGGACAAGATTTAGTTTTAATACACACTATATTTTGGTTCCTTTTACTATAAATAAGTCAAATAGAAGACTAAATTACTCCTTATCAGGTAAAAAGACAGAAGTTGTATCAATTTGGCTGTTGGATATGAAAACACTTTTTATAGGCTGTTTGCATTATATCAATTCTATAGCAGAATTAATAAAAAAATTAATTGGTGTAGATCAGAGGTTTATAGAACTGCTACATTGGAAACACATTTTCATCATGCAATACAAAGCACTTTTGTGGATATCATTATGGAAAAGAACTCAAGTATAACAAGTATATTTTTCACATTTTCTAGCACCAGTGTTTGTGATCCAGTATCTGTTTGATGAGGCCCAGATCACAGCAGACCACGTAGGCACGCCAGTAAATAAGGAACAGTGGCACTACATACACAATTTGGGGAATGACATCAGAAACACACTTGAAAATGTCTCGTAAGTACTTTAAAAACTTGATAATGTGACCCTATTTTAAACATTAATTAAATGTGAATAAAAACCATGTTCAAACAGCCTCCCTTCAGTACAAAAGGAACACCTCTTGTTTTAATTTCTAATTTGCTTCTTGTTTAAACAGGTGTGCTTTCACAGGTTAAAATGCTTATTGCAACTATTTTTCTTTTCTTTACAGGGCAACATTTGCACCAGCTTGTTACTCTCATAAGTTACTGACAAAAAAGTAAGTCAGCACTTTGTTTCAATGTCAACCTTATTCCTTAGAATATAAATCTATGTGCCTTCTTATTTCCCTCTCCATAATAATAATCTTCATAACACAGAAATATAGTTATTGTTATTATTATTATTACAGCTGTTAGCTTCACAGATAATAGCAACTTGTCTAAATGAAAATAAAATAGCAATAAGTTCTATGATTATTTTTATTATTTCAATCCCAGGAACTGGCAAAATCTCAAAATCTCTGGACACAGTCTACCTCAAGCCCTTCGTTGCTGGGAGGAGAGTACAAGTGAAGCCAACCACTACGATCAGAAAGATGCGTCAGCAAGAGAGAATTCTGAAGGAGATGGGACTAACTTACAAGGGGATGACCCGAGATCAAACAAACGCCGACACAAGAAAAACAAGAAAGGGCGACGTCGTGGGAGGAAAGGTAGGAAGAGAGGTAAAGTTTATAGAGGTGGTGTGTAGGCTTACCATCCTATTTTCTTCACAAACAATTCTCTGAGTGGTGTGGATCTGTCTTTTTTTCATCAAAATCATGATTTTAATTATGGCCAACAGTTTGTAGAGAGAACTGCTATGTGCTACCAGTGACAAAATAATTTGTTACAGTTGACACATTTTGGCCAGATTTAATTTGGAGTCTTTTTCTTTTTTCAGTATGACATATTTTGTTTTTAAAATTATTATTTGAGGATTTCAAACGCATGCCATTTAACATAGACTCTCTTTTCATTTCAGACAAGAACAGAGAGAGGAACAGAGAGGATCGCCAGAGATCTCAGCGCTCCTTGGATTTCTTGCAGGATTCAGATAACATACATGCACAGCATCACAGACAGCATCATAGCAATCAATGTGTTCATCATTTAATAGATAACTGTGGTTGGCCACAGTGCAATCTCTCATGTCCCAAGCTTACAAATCCTTACACTGGAGAAGAAATAGACTTCATTGACTTGCTAATTCAGTTTGGAATAGACCTTTCAAGTATAGCCAATGCACTCAACATGGACTTGGCAACTATGCAAGCTATGGACCACGAGACCTTACTCAAAATACTAACTCAGCAACAATAACTATACAGAAACAGTCCAGCTGCTATTTAAGTAGCCGTTGCCAAGCTTAGAAAAACAGTATTTATATGGATTTTATGACAAATGAAGCCAATATTTATTTCAAACTCGGATATTATTGAGAAATTAGATGAAAATATATTTATGTTCAAGTATGCAAATGATATTTCCACAAGTGTGTCTTGTATATTAGTATATATATATAATGACAGCAGTTGTACATAAAACAGTGTGTCATAGTGATTAGGAAAGTAAGATCAGGCAGCAACTATCAACACACCCAAATTGACAAAATTTGATAGTTATTACGAAGTGAATTTATTTTAGATTAAGGTGATATTAGGAGAGTTTCCAGTTAAATCATTTATAGGTCTTACAATTGCCTTTTATTACATTAAAACTGTGAATTTTTTTTCAATTCCTTGCAGAAATAGTATAAGAGAAGTGGTTTAATGTTATAACAAGTTAATAACAACATATATTATCCTAGACAATCCTGGTAGATGAAACATTCCTTTCTAAGATAATTTCAAAATGAAAACCTGTGAAAAATTAGGTCAACAAATGAGTATAAAAGTAATTAACAAAAGGTGTTAACAATATAACACTGATGGATTTTTTTCTATGGTAAAGTATTCAATAAGCACTTGTACTTTGATAACAACAATAATTTAGGCAAATCCATCTTGGTGAATGTAAAAGTACAGTCCAGTGATTAAATGAAAAAAGACAAAACTGCACCTGGTTGTGCCATAACTTATTATAACATACTTCATATTGTGCAAAGTTTCTGGAAACCCTTCGGTATATATAGTACAATGATGCAATATGTATTTTAGGCATCTAGCTGGGCAATTACTAACATTTTATTGATCTAAATCCTCACTCTACCAATCATGTCAACACAGACAATGCACGTACAGTCTATGGAAAATGTTTATTTCAGCTTATTCTCTGTACAGGTTATATATTACTATTACTATTATATATTACTATATCAAGGTAATTTATAGTGATTTGGTGTCAGAATGCTTGTTTTCCCCCTGAGTGCAGTATTATGAGGTGTAAAATGTACCAATCTAAAGAAAGTAACTCAGGGCAAAATGAGAACAATATTGTCAAATATAACTGTAACTTATATAACCAAGTGTCACACAAATCATTGACCAGACTATTATTTTAGAGACAGTAACTTCTTTTGTCCACTGTTTGTACAAGCAGTGTTCACCCAGGTATAAATGAAAAATATTTTTAATTCAGGAAGTGTTTGCAACCACCCTCCCACTTTCACAAGGGAATCTCTCCAAGTTAATTGGGGAAAGGGTGACTGCAATCAAGCTTCTACTTCCTGAAATTGGGCTGGTAATTTTTTTTTGTTTACTAAATGGATGTGAGCACCCCTTTTGTGCAACAAGGAAATAGGAATGAGCTTCATTAAAAAAAAAGACATATTGTCTGCCGGCACAATCTGATGCGCAAAGACCTCATTCAACTTGCCATTTTGAAGTGCATTACTTTCTAATCAAATTTATGTAGTTTTTTTCTACTTCAAACTATTTTCTTAGAATAAAATGTACAGCATTTAGAGTGTTATTTATTATTATTATGATTATTAATATTATCATTATTATTGTTATATATACAGAAAGTCTGTGACTTATTGTGTAATGTATCATACTCAAACATAAGTCATTCTTAATGCATGATGTGCAATGAGACAAATTGTCTGTTAAATCAGAAAGCACTAAATGACCTATATGCGAGGTTTGAGCAGTGAATAAAATGTACTAAATATCCTGAAATATGTGTGTTATTCTTTTTGTTATCACAGTACAAAAACTGAACTGAAAAAAAAAAAAAATAACTGATTGATTTTCTTTATCAATTTGAATTTATACGAATTTGGGTTTATATCAATAGTTTAATTTATTTTCAAAATTGTTTTTGCAACTGCACTATCTGAGATGTTTTAAACATTCTTTGCTTATTTTGAATTTAATTTTCAGCCACAAATTATTTTGGTGTTGGAGTTGTCTCCATTAAATGTTAAGTTTTTTCACTATTCAATGCATCAAAGCATATGCATACCAAATGAACCATCAAAATGTCAACTAGCAAACTGGACCTACTCCCTGGCCAGGCTTGAACAACAGTTTTCCTCGTGACTGCACATAATAGCAATAATTTAAAGTTCATTACCTTATATCTTGCAACTGTTTATGTAAAATTCATCTCCTTTATACTTACATTGAATATTTATATATTCAATAAAATTATTGTCTCTGGTCACTAGACCCACTCCCTGGGTTTCTTAAGCACCTCCGTCAACTTTGCCTCTAGAGAACCTGGCTTGGGTTCATGGCGGTATTCCCATTTCTAAACAATGGGACAAAAATATTAATGATCAAATTGTACAAATAAAAGAAACATACAATTAGTTCAATATATATATGCATAATGCAAATGTAGCATATATTTCACATTATGTATTTAACAATATCAATTTTAGATCAAGGAAGAATACATTCTTTTATCGATCACCATCATTATAAAAAGTTAGCTTTAAAGATTAAGAAAAATCACTGTGAGAAATGACTGATACAGATAAAGTTTTTTTTTTGTTTTTGAATATCAGTGCATAAAATTCACTTTATCTATTTCAGTAAGTCTGGTTTCTATTCTTACAGCATTGAGGGGCAAGGACATCAAGATGCTTTCATATCTTGCCCCTGGCGTCTGCAGGCCAAACTTTGTTCCCCGATCATAGATCAGGTTGAACTCTGCATAGTGACCACGGCGTATCAGCTGCCATTGTCTGAAAGACAAGTCTTTCAGTTGAAGTGAAACCATGACATATATTAGATTAAGTACTTTGCTTTCCAGTGATAACAAGGATCATGAAAATTGCAAAAACAAAAAGGAATATAAGTCATTACCTTTCAGCATAACCATAGCCAGAATTCTTGTTTTTCTGAACTATAGGTATGTAAGCTGGGACAATGGCATCACCACAACTCTGTCAGTATAGAAAAACAAAAAAGTAATACAACATAACATTTGGAAAAGGAAAATAGATTTATCATTTTTCCATAGGGCATAAATCTTACGAATATGGTTCTTGTGTATGAGGCAAGGCTGTCCACCTTCAGTATTAATGTTAAATATTCTTACCTCTACAAATTTAAAGCACTTGTCCTGCGAGGGCTCGTCAATGTCATCAAAAAAAATTCCACCAACTCCTCTTGTCATGCCTGCAAATTGAGTAGTGAACATCTAACCATAACTATTACTTTGAAAGATAACATAAAGCTAGGATTGGAAAATTATAAACATTTTAAAAAAAGTTTCCTATAAGGGTACACTTCCATACAAAGTGCAGAATTTTATTAAACAGGAAGAAAAATTAGTGAAGTGCACATGAGATATATATCATCATCACTAGCCAAGCAAGAGACTCACTCATGCTGTACTGTAAATTAACAATTGTGAATGGCTGTAGGGAACACATTCAGTTATGAGAGAATGAGCAGTTCTACAAACCTTTCAAAGTACACACTGAATACAAGCTTTGCTGGAGACAATACTTATAAAAAACAAAACATAAAATGCATCACAAATATCATTTAGAAACAGAAATAGGTTTAATCAGACTCATTACAAAAATGGTCTCGCATCACAACCATACCTCTATGTTTAATGAAGAAATATTCATCGCACCACTTCTTGAACCTGGGATAGTAACCTTTATCATGTTTATCACAGGCACCCTTAAGTGTCTTATGAAAGTGCTTGGCATCCTTCAAGTGAGAAAGTAAGATTTAAATAATATATATAATGTTTACTTAACGGTTTGCTGTATATATTTGAAAATTTTATTATGTTTTCTTTGTCTACATATCCTGCAAAATTACATCACATTTTCTGTGTCTACATATCCTACAAAGCCACTTTCTCCACGTCTCCAATTCAGACTATAAATTAGTAAAATCTCTTTAACTGCCAATTAATCACACAAAACTGGTGTTGCTACAACTGTGGGATGTGTTCAGAATAAAAGTCATCATACTAGCAGGATCCATCTATCTCAGCGAGGACTGTCGCTAAGGTGCAATGTAATCAGCTTAATTGTTTGGCATGCCCCCTCGCAAAGCAACACGAACAACATCATGATCCACAAAGGTTTCCAGACTTTACCAAAGTACTTTAAGTTAAGAGGGTGTGTGCCAGACATTTAAGCTGATTGTATTAACTGTGCCTTAGTGCAAATCCTCGCTGAGAAATATCGATCCTGCTAGTATGTTAACTTCTTTGCTGAACACAGCATAAGATAAATTTCTCTTGCATACTTTTTCATCCAAATAATATGGTGTGAGATCAGCTCCCCCACCAAACCACCATATTCTCTTTCCACCCTCATCTACCACCTCAAAGTAGCGATAGTTGAAATGCATTGTGGGAACCATAGGATTTCTCTGAAATAAGAATAATGACAAGAAGTCTATTCTGTGAATCCTTTCAATAAATCATCTATTTATATTCTATATATATATTCCTGCATACACTGCATTACTGTAACTTATTTTATTGCTTTTTGAAAAAATAAAGCTGGTAAAAAACATCTTAATATGGCATACTAGTACTTACAGGGTGAATTACAGAGCTTACACCAGCTGCAAAGAACGGAAGGGTCTGGGATTTAAAGTTTTTGCCTCTAAAAAAATAAAAGATTTTTATTTAAGGTTTCAAAGCAGACGACCCTTGTTTTCCATGAAGTAAACAAGCAATCAAATGATGATGTCCAGGACATTTCATAGCCAACCAGACAGATGTTATGTTCGTATAGACAATTATACAGTTTCTACATAAGAGGGATCTATCAAAAAGGTAGAAAAAAGAAGTTGCGCTGTTTTAAGAATTATAAAAACTAAAGTGCGCATTTGAGCACTTCAGACTTATTAAATTGGCATTATATGTTTTTCATCAGCAAATCTTATAAATATTCTGTTTTCAAAGTGGCATGATTTTTGTCTTAGCTAATTATATCTCATACTTTTTTGGTTAAATCCTTTTCTTGGCAAAAAGCAAATCTATACATTTTTTATCCAATCTGATTATCTTTATTTGTTGGCAATACTTCTATATGCTTCTTTATGGTGAGCCATTGATACTTGCCTGGACTTCATTTGTTGCACAGCACCTGGAGGCAATGTTCCATGTACCACAGACACATTGACGCCAGCCTTTTCAAATGTGACTCCATCTTGTAGGACACATGTTACTCCTCCACCCCCCTAAACAAAATGTGACAACAATTAGGACAAGAACACTTCTCTGCTTCTTGACTCAATAATTTGACATTTGACATTTCACTGACTGCAAATTTACCTTCTATGGGTAAACCAATGGCAACACACAAAATGAAAACAATGATAACAGGTAAATCAACAAATTGTCCAAAATCCCCTCAAATGTACATATAAACATCAATTAACTCCCTGTAATTTTTTTCTTGGCCCATAATGATGGCACATTACCTCAGCTCTATGCCATTTATCTACAAGGAATTTATCTCCCTCTGGCTCCAGCTCTTCTAAGGCATGGCATACATCTGCCTTGTAAAAGTGAATGATCAAAATGTTCATCAGACATTCAAAAATAAGCACTTCCTAACAGCTACAAATGTACAAATGCTAATTGGGGATCTATCATCATTTTATCTTTTCAATTTCTATAGGAAAAGTGTGATGATAGTTTTTTTTTTTTTTTTTTTTTTGATATTCTGACACATAATGGATAAGATTGCTACAAAGAAATTTCAACAGTAAATTATTTCTCTTATACTGAGGTAAAATTGGCTATTATATTTATATGATCATATTGTAACTGTAATTATATTGTAGTCTTTTGTCATGCTATGTACACCGGTCAAACTAAGTCATAATCTGCCACTTGCAATAAATATAATATATTTTTGTAAAGCAAGAGGTTCTGTGTACAGAACAAAACAGTTAAGTTTTGTTTACCCTTACCTGTATCCTCATTATCATCGCCTCCACTCTGCACTTCATATCATTTTGGTTCTAAAATAGAGTAAGTTAAAAATGCACCACATTAAAGACACACATATAACTGCTTGTACTGTGAATAGCCATTTTTTTTCTAAATCTCTTGCCATACTTCAAACATTATTCTTTTACACAATTTAATCAAAATATTTAAAACTGAGTTAATTATAACATCATTATCAACCAACCTTTTCTAAAGTATTCAAATCTGTCAGAGGTTCTGACATCCATTTAGATGAATCAAGTTTTAGTGTCGCTGCATGACACACCTTAAACAGATAAGACTGGTTTTAGTATAGAAATAGATTGTTACTTTACAGAATGAAATGATCACATATTCAACTTACCATCATTCATAATTTATGCAACATAAGATAAACTATCTTAATGTATAAATGACAAAGACATAAGCCAAAGCCTTGACCTGACTTAATTCTGTAAAGAGTATTACCTGATGTTTTGCTGTATAGTATAAGGTGATGCCACTGGCAAACAATCCTGTAATGCAGTACCTGGAAAAACAAATATAAAGTCACTTATTATAAACAGCAATCTACACCATCATTATCATTACTTACCCTTTCATCTGAATTTTAACTACACTGTTTCCATATATGTCACTAAAATTGTAAAAGAGAAGTACAATAAAAAGTGCAAACAAAGATAAAATAAACAATTTCACTGTGCATACAAAGACATACAAGTGTCCTTCTTGACATTTTTATCAAAGATCATTTGCTAATTTCTATCAGTTCCATTTATTTCTACCTCTACAAAAATTTTAACAACCTAAACCAATGTGTTATATGTGTACTTCTTAATTAATTGTAGCTCAAGTGATTTAGTCTCAATCTGCAAATGAAAGCTGCAGTGACACTTAAAGATGTGAGGGCTAATCTCCCACGAGCTTGGAGCTTACAATCGAAAAATTCCTCCAGTAAAATACATGACAGATTCATTCATACCTGACAGGCTTTGACCTTGATGTGAAGTACAAAGACAGCCCCGAGAGAGCCTTGCCGGACGTTCCAAGTTGTTTTAAGAAGTGGATCCCCCTCATTTTCACAGCAACCTGGAATATGGAAATCTTATAATATCTTATTATTTAGTATATTGACTGTCAAAAAGCCAGGAAAAGTTCAATAAGTAACGATGTGTGCTAAACTCCCGCAGACTGCTTGCGACGATTATGTACGTGGACCAAATAGCAAGTGCCAGTGAGTTGTAATGTATGTACGTTGAAATATACAAGCATTTAATTACTTTTGTTTGCCCATCCGTGAAACATCTAGAAATGCACTGTTGTTCATGGGTGTGCCAACATGCACACATGTTAATTAAAGTACGAGCGAGTACCTGAGTGTATTAGTAAGTGAAGGAGAGAAGCACAAGACCGAAAGCACGTTTGACTTCACAGAAAATATTGTAAATTGGGTCACAGTGACCCAATTTCAGAACATGGCAATGGCGAGTCTGTGCTTTGCTATTATGGACAATATACGGATGCTCAAACACAATACTCAACCCATTACTTACTACGTATAATTCAAATCATTCGTTTTTACAGAATGTTCCCCTGCTAAGATTTCTGAGACTTTCAACACTTCATATTGGGCGCTGCTGCCATGTTGTTCTCGCTTCATAGGAATTGCATCTTGGGAGTGATGATTGGCATCCGGGCATTTTCGCACACTCAATATAATATTTTAGTCAGTACAGCCTGTCAATGTTACAGCACCGAAAAATCTTTGTATTCGAAGAAATATTTGATGGATACTTTTAACAACTGTCGAAATGATGAAAAGAACCCTTAAGGGGGTGTTAGAAAACCTGCGGTCGACTGTCGGGGCACAGCAGAAGCCGGAAACAGAGATTGAAGAAACACTCAGATCTGATAATTTCAGTGTTTGCAAGGTAAAACTAATCTAGACAGTGATAGTTGGACGAAAAATAAGACTCTTAGTAAATTGTTCAGATAAAAGTGCTTTTGCATTGTTGCATTCACCATAATGATTCACCATACGGTTTGCATTTCTTTTGCTTTCCAAACCTGATATTGCATAGGATTTACATTTGCAGCATCTGTCAACGCCTGGTCAGATCCATTTTGTTATGATTTACAACACGCAGCATTTAGTCGATTTATGGGAAAATTGTATTGAAATATATTTAAGTGGAATACTTTTTATTTCATGTTCCAAAATTATCAGTGCAAAGCAATATTGAAATGAAGTTATCATTTTTTATGCAAATGTTCTGGTACTTACGTTTTTTGTAAGTGTTTTTTAACAATGGAATGAATGAATGAATGAATTTAGGTGGTCTTAATTTGAATAGGTAGGTTGCAGTGCTTACTCTGCTTAAATGAGGTGGGGGAGTGGCAGGTGAAAATCTACTCGTTCAGAGCCACAGCTCTGAATGAGTTGACAGATTGAGTGTGCACATGCAGCAGAGCTGGCTGGGTGATTCCAGTCAGTGATGGTTGTTAGTATAAATGAGTTTCTGAATGTCTCACTGTGCACTGCATGGTAGGGAAATGGCTCCAATTTTACTGTGCATTACTTTCAACTGTAATGTCAGTTTTGCAGCCAGAGGAATTTGTTGGTTTTACATGCTTATATAAGGGTGTCATGAAGAGACACTTGGCAGAACACAATATATGAATCATCAACCATATTATACTAGTAGGGGAATATATATATATATATATATATATATATATATATTCCCCTACTAGTATATATCCATCCTCAAATTGAGCTTTCTTGTATGTAATGTTCAGGTTGAGATCTGTCAGCATTTTAGTGACTCCATCAACTAATTGGTAGAAAAAAGGACAGTTTCTGGCTAGAATAGTTTTACTCACTAGCAGTTTTTAGCAAAATTTTATGTCTGGCTCTGCTTAGATTTTAAGGTTCAATAGATTCTGTTTTGAGATTTCAAGGTTTTAGGTAGATTATAAAATATGGCAGAGGAAAAGTATTGGGCCTAGGCTTGTACCTGGAGAAATCCAGAGAAGACCTTGGCTGATTGTGATTTGATTCTGTCACAACTATGACTTCTATGCTGTGGTTAACCAGGAAGACTCTAAGCTGTGTGAAAATGTAAGCAGTTATGGCGTTTGCCTCAAGGTTGTCAAATAGAGATTTTTTACAAAAGACTGTATCAAAAGCTTGTCTGAAATCGCGAATTGCTTGATGTATTTGTTGGTTTCTCTCAGACATTGCCATCATATTTCGAGTTTTGGTTCCAAAATGGGTATTGCATTTTTAACCAACATGGAACTATGGTTGAGGATGGCATTATCTTAAACATTTCTTAAGTGGTTCAGTAGGTATTTACATATGGTGTGCGCTAGAAGTTAACAACATACACACATTATACTTGTCACATATACTGGGTAGTAGTTTTGTTTTATAAGACAGTTATATTATAGACAGTCTGAATAACATTGGAAGGTGTCCAATCTCTTAATTCTGCTTTTTCTCCTTAAATTCCTGAAGTGTTTGCTTGCACAGAGTTAAATGAGTATGTTTTCCAGTTGTAATTCATCTCCCAGTATTTTGCAATCGTTAAAGGTGTAACTAGCTTGACTGTAAGTTTCCCAGTATTTTGCAATCTTTCACACTGTAACTTACTAGTAGCTTGACTGTAATTCTACCAGTGATCTGGGATCATTTATGCTGTAATTTAGCTTGACTGTAATGCTCTGCTGAAAAATGCTTTGAAAAACATGAATTATGATCACTTTCCTCCCTGCACTCTGGTATTTATGTTTTATGCCATTTTAAATTCAAATAAGCACCTTATATATTTATAATTTTTTTAGAAGCAAATGACTTTCACAGTCACTTGATCTAAAGCAACTGTTTTATCTAAAGTAATTACTTTAACATTATATGTTAACAGTATTCAAATTTTCATCTGCTTTCATTATATATAGAAATTGCATTTTGGTTTAGTTTTTGAATGAATGAATAAATGATCAAAACCTCTTTTGATAAAGTATTGCTTTCTAATAATTTGCTCACTGTGTTTGATTGGTCAGTATTGGAAAGCTTGAATAGTATCTGTCTATAGAATTTCATACAAAATGAAGGTCATCCAAAGAAGTTGGATTATTTTAAGCCAAGGTAGTTATGTATATGAAGACAGTGTCAGAAAATGGTGGAAGGACTACAGTCACAGAAAAGGTGTAACTGTTTGATTGTGAATTTATACTCTATCCTTTCTCAAAACTTAAGACAAACACACCAGGAGGTAGATTGCAGTGTCTATAAGCAGGTTTAATTCATTATTTATACAAATTAACATAAGAATCTCTGTTGGTGTTTATCAGAATCAGAATGATATCTTATTGATAATTTGGACACGTGCGTCATCATTCATGCAAGTGATGGATAGAAAGGTGCCAAATTTGACCTGAAGTAAGTTGAGATGCCAAGCTTGACCCCATCTCTTGACATTTACAATCTGTTAAATTGTATAAAGCATTATTGGACATATCAGTGGATGAAATCAGTAATTTATGATATTATACACCTTTGTAGTAGGATAGGAGTAAGTGGGCTGCTATCACTATTTGTCAGCAAATCACTCACTAGTATCTTCATCCAGGCTCGGTAAATTTGATGGCATTATAGAGGACAGGTTGCTAACCTTATGCTCAGTATTGAATGTGTAGGGGCTTTATATATATATTGTACTTGGCAAATAAACAAACAATTAAATAAATAATTTAATTTGTACAAAACCTAGACCTGTTTTTGCCCGTTTTCACCATGGGTGATGTTGTACTTGGCCAACAAATAAACAAAGAAATAATTCAATTTGTACAAAGCCTAGACCTGTTTTTGCCCATTTTCACCATGGGTGATTTTTATGCCACTGACCCAAATATCACAGAGAGAAAGTTCTAACAATGATTGAGTAGGTTGTAACATTTGTAACCTATAATTACTGAAGAGGTAAAAATGAGTAGAACTGGGTTGATGTGGAAGTCTGCTTGACCTTGTTCTGATCTTATAAAACACCTGACTGTGCATATTACACAAATATATCAATATTTTCTGAATTTACCATGAAGTCATGACAAATTATTAGGGAGCAAATCTATTGTTGTTTATTAACACTGGCAATGATAGTGAAATTCAAAGTGTGTGTGTGTGTGTGTGTGTGTGTGTGTGTGTGTGTGTGTAGAAACTTTGAATAGAAACTTAGATTTAATGATATTGCACTATTATTTCAGTGGTATACTTTAGAACCAGCTGTAAGCTTCATGTTGTTTATATAATGTTTGTGGTTAATTGGTCATGTGGCATTCTGTTCAGATATATTATATTCACTCGGACTAAACTTAAAGTAACAGATCAATGCTTGCCTCAACCTGCATGCACGTAATCAATATTACTACTTGATTTTGAGGTGCCTCAAGCTAAAATATTTCTATTAACTTGCTTTTCACATGCCTCATTATTACAGCAAAGAACAATATATAATTTTTGCTCATTTGCCTTTTTCAACAACACAAACAACAGAGTAATGATAATATAATGCTTGTGAAGGAAGGTTGCGATCATTGAAGCTGCCTTGGAGATGTTTTTGAGACCATTTGTTTGAACAGGTGTGGTGCACTTCTATATAGAAACATTTCTATAAGACATTCTGAGTGAAATACCTTGGTACTCACATCATAATTAAGATTTTTAAAAAAGGTTAATGTTTTGACACTAATTTATAAGCATAAATATGTCAGGTTAATTTTTATTTGGTTTGATAATGGATTTTTTTTTTTTTTGAGAAACAGTAGGAGGTTACATTCAGCTAAAATATTATTCTAATTCTTTGGTATCTCAAAGTAAGTTGATAAGGCACACTACAGTGTGCTTTGATTTCAGGTTATGATGCTCTTAACCAAAGAGGCTTCATACTAAGATGAGGACAGCCATGTTAACCTGTTATTTTGTCTGCCAATGAATACATTGATCTTATGCATACCTTTCTTCAAGATACCATTCCAATCACAAATCTAGCTCTTTCATTGCCTTGATTAGATATTGACCTTTCACCTATTATTCAAGGTAACAAGAAATTTGACTGTATTATAGTGATGAAAATATTGTTTTAAGATTTTGCAACTTTATGAGGATTGGAATTGATTAGTCACATTTGTTGACCGACTTAAAATACTAAGTTTGGGATTAGTTGGGGCATTTGGACAGGTGTTTTTAAAAGTTCAAAAATCCCTGTTGACATAGTTGTATTTTGTCAAATCTATCTTTTATCCCATTCAAGCTCATGCCTGGTTGGTGGTACATGTTCTCAGAAGGTGACTCTCACCTCTCAGCATTTGTTTATAAAAGCCACCAGAATGTTTGAGTGAATAANAGATTAGACGGTTTTTCTTTCATGTACGTCCGCCATTTTTAGGTCACCGGCTTTGTAAAGCCTGGCTTAATTCGATGAGAATGCGCTCTTAGATTTAATGATATTACACTATTATTTCAGTGGTATACTTTAGAACCAGCTGTAAGCTTCATGTTGTTTATATAATGTTTGTGGTTAATTGGTCATGTGGCATTCTGTTCAGATATATTATATTCACTCGGACTAAACTTAAAGTAACAGATCAATGCTTGCCTCAACCTGCATGCACGTAATCAATATTACTACTTGATTTTGAGGTGCCTCAAGCTAAAATATTTCTATTAACTTGCTTTTCACATGTCTCATTATTACAGTAAAGAACAATATAGAATTTCTGCTCATTTGCCTTTTTCAACAACACAAACAACAGAGAGTAATGATAATATAATGCTTGTGAAGGAAGGTTGCGATCATTGAAGCTGCCTTGGAGATGTTTTTGAGACCATTTGTTTGAACAGGTGTGGTGCACTTCTATATAGAAACATTTCTATAAGACATTCTGAGTGAAATACCTTGGTACGTACTCACATCATAATTAAGATTTTTTAAAAAGGTTAATGTTTTGACACTAATTTATAAGCATAAATATGTCAGGTTAATTTTTTGGTTTGATAGTGGATTTTTTTTTTTTTTTGAGAAACAGTAGGAGGTTACATTCAGCTAAAATATGATTCTAATTCTTTGGTATCTCAAAGTAAGTTGATAAGGCACACTACAGCGTGCTTTGATTTCAGGTTGTGATGCTCTTAACCAAAGAGGCTTCATACTAAGATGAGGACAGTCATGTTAACCTGTTATTTTGTCTGCCAATGAATACATTGATCTTATGCATACCTTTCTTCAAGATACCATTCCAATCACAAATCTAGCTCTTTCATTGCCTTGATTAGATATTGACCTTTCACCTATTATTCAAGGTAACAAGAAATTTGACTGTATTATAGTGATGAAAATATTGTTTTAAGATTTTGCAACTTTATGAGGATTGGAATTGATTAGTCACATTTGTTGACGACTTAAAATACTAAGGTTGGGATTAGTTGGGGCATTTGGACAGGTGTTTTTAAAAGTTCAAAAATCCCTGTTGACATGGTTGTATTTTGTCAAATCTATCTTTTATCCCATTCAAGCTCATGCCTGGTTGGTGGTACATGTTCTCAGAAGGTGACTCTCACCTCTCAGCATTTGTTTATAAAAGCCACCAGAATGTTTGAGTGAATAAGACCTATATATTATATGCTACATGTCTGAAATTTGAAGGATTTTAAATAAACATGGGTTGGGATAAAGAACTGATATGTTGTTATTATGTTCAAAGAAAGTACTCTGTAAATTATATATGTATATAATGGTCATAAAATATTTTTAGAACAAGATCAAAGGAAATTTGAGTGCCTGGTACACTTTGTTTGTTCAGATGTTGATGCTCTCATAATATGATATTAACATAAACAGTATTGAAATTTCATATTTACATGTACTGAAGTTATCAGGTGTTAAAAGTAACAAGGGTTGCTTTAACATAACATATTGTTAATGTTTTTTTTTCACCTGAGATGCGATCATGTGGATACATCAGAAATATGTATCATTTTGATCATAAGTAACAAATTCATTAATGGATGTTTTCTCTTATAGACTGTGCGACATGGCTTTCCATACCAGCCCACTGCCCTAGCCTATGATCCTGTTCAGCATCTATTGGCCATTGGAACCAAGAACGGCTCACTGAGAATGTATCCTTTGTATTGCTGTTTATGACATTTATTGGTAAGAAAATAATAAATTATTTCATGGAAAATAATGATGAAGAAACATGGTATTCAAGATAGCAAGGATGTATGTACAAAACAATGTACCCATTACGAATATTTGCAAAATTAGCCACATTTCTGTTTTGGCATGATTCTAACATGTTACCAATTGTATGCTTCAGAAGTGCTCATTTGAGGTTTTGGGGGTATAGAATATGGATTTATTTTGATATTTTTAATAGGATCTTTATCATATTTTATTATTAGTGTGAATAGTCCCATTTTGTGCCTGTCCATCTATTAGTTTGTTTTGTTTTATAGGAGATATTAATTCAATTCATTTCTCGTTTGCACACAGAGAACATACATGCATACATGTAAATTAAACACATATAAGTGCACATGCATCTAACCAGGAGGGGTAACTTTTAATACTATTTATTTACATATAAGTCAGTATTCTGATTAATTCTATATTTTAATCTTTAAGTCCTTTATTCCATCCTGTAGTTGTCCATTTCAGTCTTTTTAAGTTCTGGTAATTGATTTAATTGGAATTGAGAAAACCGGTTTTATTGATTTTCACTTACCAGCATTGCTACATATCTGTGGTAGCTGATCTGGTATTCTAGAATATTATGAATAGAATATACAATTGTCTTCATTCCTTTGAATTGAAGTAATTGTTAAGGGTGGGCTTGTTCTGAACTGAATGTGTGCTAGTTATTTTGTCACTTACACCCAGGTAGTTATTTATAAGTGCGCTCCATGTGTTTAGAGGCTTTAAAAATTTTAAGTCTGTTCATGTCTTTGCACATTTCTCAAATCCCATTTTTATATGGACAAAGTGCATTTTTTTTTGTTCTAAAAGATACATGTATGTTGTATGAAGAAAAAGATTTTTACACTTTGTATTAAGGTTTCACCTTGTGTGCCCTTAATTGTCTCCATCTGAGCTTGTGATAGGAATTTTGTTTACTAACACGAATATTATTGAGAAAAATGAATAAATAAATTATTTAAAGAATGGGTTTGAGCTTATCTTGAGATGGTAAGTACGTAGTCTGGGATGAATCAACTTTGCCCTTAATGATACTGTTTAATAGCATTTTATTTATTTAAAAACAAACTGCAAAACATTAGGTTGTCCCTTACCACAGCACATGACAGAATATTAGTAACAATTTTTCATCAGAGGTCTCCAAACAGATTTATAAACATTGCTATAGGAAGTAATGCTGGTTGTCTTAAGGGGAATTGATTGTAAGGAAATTTTTGGTTTGAAGTTTCTGTTGCAGTGAACTTGAGGTAAGGTTGTGGCTTTGGCAAAATGTCACTGTATCAGACTTTTGTGAACCTCCTTTTCTTTTATTTTTGGGTTATGGTAATTACAATTTTGTGCACAATACTTTTTGCATATAAAAGACCAATTCTTGTCTGCTTTCATCAATTAAACTAGATTTTTCAGTTGTGTGATTTGATAACTTTTGTCTTGTTATCTTGAGCAAGGAAACTTGAGCATTTTCTCTTTATGACTTCATTAATCCTTGCAAGTGTCTTCTTTCTGTTTAATTTTTTCCACCAACACGTCAAGCTCGAAAGTAATTGGATTTTGGTGATAGAAAACCTAATTCGGAACGACAGTAGATCTATGTGTTGTGAACCCAGATTCCATCAGAGCTGTAGTGGAACTGACAATGCTTTATCCAGTAGAAAGTCCAGATGTATTTCAAAAATCAATAGATAGTAATTTGCCCTCAATGCTGCTTTGAAATGCATTAACCAGTATGGACACTCTAGGCAGCAGCTAGACACGGATTAACCTATTTCACCTCTTAATATAAACACTAGTGAATTAACATGAAATAGCTTAATCCAAAGTACAGTGTTATTAAAAGCAAGAATGGCATAAACGTTATTTTTTATCTGATAATAAGTCACCTAGTTCACCAGTGTGAACTAAGAAGTGAAAATGCATCAGTACAGTATAAGGAGTTGAACATGGGGATTTTCGATAACTTACGCTAAAAAAGGAAAAAAAAGATCAAGAAAGCAGCAGATTCAGTGTGAAAAGTTTGGTGTTGAGAATAATCAATAATCAGTAAGTAGATTATTTCCTAGAAAAAAAGGAGAATTGTTGTTGCACATTTGCCAAGAGAAACATTGATACAGACAAAAGGAATGTTCAGTGATGGTCAGAGTCATTAACAAATATTGATTAGATTTCGAGGCTATTGTGTGGATTTCTGCACTCTTCTCTATGCTTTTTTTTATCCAACACAGAGTCCTGATGCCAATACATGGCAGTGCATATATATCTGTACTAGATAAAAAAATTATCTGATCTCTCCACATTTGAATTGAACTTATTTCAGAAAGAGTCCCAAATACATTTTATCCCAAATCTGTCTCTTCCTCTAAATCCAGTTCTAGAGAGCAACAAAGGAGCTAGGTAGGAGGCTGGTTTGCATATATTCATGCTTGATACAGGTATTGATTTTCTGCCTGTATTAGAAGGCCACCTATAATCGCAATGCATATAGCTTAGATACTGTGCTTTTACAGTGAATAATTAATTGGGTTTGTAAAATTTTGGATTCTGCTCGGAAGTTCTCTTCTCATCATGTATATTTCTGTCCACATGTTCCAAAATACCCAAAAATTTAGGCACTAAGTTAGATTAGATTAAATTCTGAAATACAATTGTTGTGGTGGTTTTTTCCCCCTGACATGAAACAATCTATACTCACTAGGTACAATCATGTATAGTTTGGGCAGAGCTTAACTGGTCTGCAGAAATATCTCTTTTGGGAAAAGCTAAGGAAAGAGATGGCAAAACAAGTACATAAAAGATGTCCCTCGCTCTGTTATGTTTTTAACATACTGCAAACATTTACAATTACAACAATAAAAAGACCAGATCAATTATTCTAGGATCATTTAAGCATGGTGTAAATTATACTTAATGAAGGTTTCTGGTCTGAATTTCTGACTGTTTCTGATTAACTGGTGTATTTTCCAGGTCCCTGGATGACCACATATTGAGTGGCTGTGGGATTAGCTGCAATATTGTAAGTCACAGTCCTGGATAGACAGTTCTGTGAATCAATACGGCTAATGTAATATTGCAGACATGTTGTTGTTCCACATTGCAGGTACTGCCTGGATCATCTCTGATAGCATGACGCTGTTTACTACAATCGTTCTGTGTAGTTGCTTTTGTAATATCAGCAAAACAATATCGAAGGCTTCCTCTTTTTTGGCATATTCAAAGTGTTTGCATGCTTTTACCTTGGCATATGCTTTGTGGGCATGTATGTTTAGATTGATAAAAGACACCCAAATATAATTGAAGATCTTTTAGTTTAGAAGGTTTTTGTCTTCAAGGTAAATGTTGTATGTAGTGACATTATATTTTATGGGGATTTGGTTTTAACTCTGATTTAGTATGTAGGCTATTAATGTGCATCTCTGCAATGTTCACTCATTAGAATTAAAATGGCCTTCACTTTTATAAGGGTCTGAGGTTTACATTTTGCATATATATGTGATAAACATGAAAAAAGTCTGCTAATTACTGTTTTATATGGATTATTTTCTGTAAATGACATTTACATCAAAACAGATTTGCAACTGCCTAATGAATGGTCTGATAAGGAAGACTATATATAAATTCAAAGGTTGTATTGATACCACTGGTACCTGGATTTGGTTAACTGGAAAGCAGTTATTTTTCCCATGTGTAGTGCTTTTTGTGTTTCTTCCATTCCAAGTTCCGTATGTACTACAAACATATTCACTATCATCCAAAGTAAAACTGATGAAATTTGCTGAACTGAACTTAGTGATTAAAAATGGGAAGTGCTTGAGAAAACTTCAAGCTTAATGGTATTTTGTACCAGTACTAGTACATTGGTTAAATTAGTCAAGCTATGACACTTATACAATACAAATGGGACCACTGACCTCAATAAGAGTATTCCTCAAAGGAAAATTGGACCTGTGCACATTGCACTTGAACACAAATAGACCACAGTCTTGAGATGGGACTGACCATGAAATATTCTTTGGCTATGCCAAACTTTTTTCTAGATATGCCTGAAAGAAATTGTTATCAATATGCTATAAGATCACAATATTTGTATGTTTTTTTTTTCTGATTAAATCATTGTAATAATTTATCAGATTTAGGGTTACTTCTTAACCGTATGGAAATGACCACCCAACCCATAATGGTATTGTTAGGAAAGTTATTTTTGTACACAGCATGNGGCGAAAAAGGAATGAATTGGCCCGTAGAGCAGCAACGAATCAACTTTCTACGGAGATAATATCACCAGAGATATTCACAGAACTACCCAGCCCCAGTAGACGTAGTTGGAGGTTGGAGCCGAGATTTAATTACTGTACCCCGCAGGGACGACGTGTGGGGAGGCGGAGAGACTATTAAAAGATTAGGCGGGTTTTCTTTCATGTACGTCCGCCATTTTTAGGTCACTGGCTTTGTAAAGCCTGGCGCAATTCGTTGAGAATCCGCTCTAAGACCTATATATTATATGCTACATGTCTGAAATTTGAAGGATTTTAAATAAACATGGGTTGGGATAATGAACTGATATGTTGTTATTATGTTCAAAGAAAGTACTCTGTAAATTATATATGTATATAATGGTCATAAAATATTTTTAGAACAAGATCAAAGGAAATTTGAGTGCCTGGTACACTTTGTTTGTTCAGATGTTGATGCTCTCATAACGTGATATTAACATAAACAGTATTGAAATTTCACATTTACATGTACTGAAGTTATCAGGTGTTAAAAGTAACAAGGGTTGCTTTAACATAACGTATTGTTAATGTTTTTTTTTCACCTGAGATGCGATCATGTGGATACGTCAGAAATATGTATCATTTTGATCATAAGTAACAAATTCATTAATTGATGTTTTCTCTTATAGACTGTGCGACATGGCTTTCCATACCAGCCCACTGCCCTAGCCTATGATCCTGTTCAGCATCTATTGGCCATTGGAACCAAGAACGGCTCACTGAGAATGTATCCTTTGTATTGCTGTTTATGACATTTATTGGTAAGAAAATAATAAATTATTTCATGAAAAATAACGATGAAGAAACATGGTATTCAAGATAGCAAGGATGTATGTACAAAACAATGTACCCATTACGAATATTTGCAAAATTAGCCACATTTCTGTTTTGGCATGATTCTAATATGTTACCAATTGTATGCTTCAGAAGTGCTCATTTGAGGTTTTGGGGGTATAGAATATGGATTTATTTTGATATTTTTAATAGGATCTTTATCATATTTTATTATAAGTGTGAATAGTCCCATTTTGTGCCTGTCCATCTATTAGTTTGTTTTGTTTTATAGGAGATATTAATTCAATTCATTTCTCGTTTGCACACAGAGAACATACATGCATACATGTAAATATAAACACATATAAGTGCACATGCATCTAACCAGGAGGGGTAACTTTTAATACTATTTATTTACATATAAGTCAGTATTCTGATTAATTCTATATTTTAATCTTTAAGTCCTTTATTCCATCCTGTAGTTGTCCATTTCAGTCTTTTTAAGTTCTGGTAATTGATTTAATTGGAATTGAGAAAACCGGTTTTATTGATTTTCACTTACCAGCATTGCTACGTATCTGTGGTAGCTGATCTGGTATTCTAGAATATTATGAATAGAATATACAATTGTCTTCATTCCTTTGAATTGAAGTAATTGTTAAGGATGGGCTTGTTCTGAACTGAATGTGTGCTAGTTATTTTGTCACTTACACCCAGGTTGTTATTTATAAGTGCGCTCCATGTGTTTAGAGGCTTTAAAAATTTTAAGTCTGTTCATGTCTTTGCACATTTCTCAAATCCCATTTTTATATGGAAAAAGTGCATTTTTTTTGTTCAAAAAGATACATGTATGTTGTATGAAGAAAAAGATTTTTACACTTTGTATAAAGGTTTCACCTTGTGTGCCCTTAATTGTCTCCATCTGAGCTTGTGATAGGAATTTTGTTTACTAACATGAATATTATTGAGAAAAATGAATAAATAAATTATTTAAAGAATGGGTTTGAGCTTATCTTGAGATGGTAAGTACGTAGTCCGGGATGAATCAACTTTGCCCTTAATGATACTGTTTAATAGCATTTTATTTATTTAAAAACAAACTGCAAAACATTAGGTTGTCCCTTACCACAGCACATGACAGAATATTAGTAACAATTTTTCATCAGAGGTCTCCAAACAGATTTATAAACATTGCTATAGGAAGTAATGCTGGTTGTCTTAAGGGGAATTGATTGTAAGGAAATTTTTGGTTTGAAGTTTCTGTTGCAGTGAACTTGAGGTAAGGTTGTGGCTTTGGCAAAATGTCACTGTATCAGACTTTTGTGAACCTCCTTTTCTTTTATTTTTGGGTTATGGTAATTACAATTTTGTGCACAATACTTTTTGCATATAAAAGACCAATTCTCATCTGCTTACATCAATTAAACTAGATTTTTCAGTTGTGTGATTTGATAACTTTTGTCTTGTTATCTTGAGCAAGGAAACTTGAGCATTTTCTCTTTATGACTTAATTAATCCTTGCAAGTGTCTTCTTTCTGTTTAATTTTTTCCACCAACACGTCAAGCTCGAAAGTAATTGGATTTTGGTGATAGAAAACCTAATTCGGAACGACAGTAGATCTATGTGTTGTGAACCCAGATTCCATCAGAGCTGTAGTGGAACTGACAATGCTTCATCCAGTAGAAAGTCCAGATGTATTTCAAAAATCAATAGATAGTAATTTGCCCTCAATGCTGCTTTGAAATGCATTAACCAGTATGGACACTCTAGGCAGCAGCTAGACACGGATTAACCTATTTCACCTCTTAATATAAACACTAGTGAATTAACATGAAATAGCTTAATCCAAAGTACAGTGTTATTAAAAGCAAGAATGGCATAAACGTTATTTTTTATCTGATAATAAGTCACCTAGTTCACCAGTGTGAACTAAGAAGTGAAGATGCATCAGTACAGTATAAGGAGTTGAACATGGGGATTTTCCATAACTTACGCTAAAAAAGGAAAAAAAAAAGATCAAGAAAGCAGCAGATTCAGTGTGAAAAGTTTGGTGTTGAGAATAATCAATAATCAGTAAGTAGATTATTTCCTAGAAAAAAAGGAGAATTGTTGTTGCACATTTGCCAAGAGAAACATTGATACAGACAAAAGGAATGTTCAGTGATGGTCAGAGTCATTAACAAATATTGATTAGATTTCGAGGCTATTGTGTGGATTTCTGCACTCTTCTCTATGCTTTTTTATCCAACACAGAGTCCTGATGCCAATACATGGCAGTGCATATATATCTGTACTAGATAAAAAAATTATCTGATCTCTCCACATTTGAATTGAACTTATTTCAGAAAGAGCCCCAAATACATTTTATCCCAAATCTGTCTCTTCCTCTAAATCCAGTTCTAGAGAGCAACAAAGGAGCTAGGTAGGAGGCTGGTTTGCATATATTCATGCTTGATACAGGTATTGATTTTCTGCCTGTATTAGAAGGCCACCTATAATCGCAATGCATATAGCTTAGATACTGTGCTTTTACAGTGAATAATTAATTGGGTTTGTAAAATTTTGGATTCTACTCGGAAGTTCTCTTCTCATCATGTGTATTTCTGTTCACATGTTCCCAAATACCCAAAAATTTAGGCACTAAATTAGATTAGATTAAATTCTGAAGTACAATTGTTGTGGTGGTTTTTCCCCCTGACATGAAACAATGTATACTCACAAGATACAATCATGTGTAGTTTGGGCAGAGCTTAACTGGTCTGTAGAAATATCTCTTTTGGGAAAAGCTAAGGAAAGAGATGGCAAAACAAGTACATAAAAGATGTCCCTCGCTCTGTTATGTTTTGAACATACTGCAAACATTTACAATTACAACAATAAAAAGACCAGATCAATTATTCTAGGATCATTTAAGCATGGTGTAAATTATACTTAATGAAGGTTTCTGGTCTGAATTTCTGACTGTTTCTGATTAACTGGTGTATTTTCCAGGTCCCTGGATGACCACATATTGAGTGGCTGTGGGATTAGCTGCAATATTGTAAGTCACAGTCCTGGATAGACAGTTCTGTGAATCAATACGGCTAATGTAATATTGCAGACATGTTGTTGTTCCACATTGCAGGTACTGCCTGGATCATCTCTGATAGCATGACGCTGTTTACTACAATCGTTCTGTGTAGTTGCTTTTGTAATATCAGCAAAACAATATCGAAGGCTTCCTCTTTTTTGGCATATTCAAACTGTTTGCATGCTTTTACCTTGGCATATGCTTTGTGGGCATGTATGTTTAGATTGATAAAAGACACCCAAATATAATTGAAGATCTTTTAGTTTAGAGGGTTTTTGTCTTCAAGGTAAATGTTGTATGTAGTGACATATTTTATGGGGATTTGGTTTTACCTCCGATTTAGTATGTAGGCTATTAATGTGCATCTCTGCAACTTTCACTCATTAGAATTAAAATGGCCTTCACTTTTATAAGGGTCTGAGGTTTACATTTTGCATATATGTGATAAACATGAAAAAAGTCTGCTAATTACTGTTTTATATGGATTATTTTCTGTAAATGACATTTACATCAAAACAGATTTGCAACTGCATAATGAATGGTCTGATAAGGAAGACTATATATAAATTCAAAGGTTGTATTGATACCACTGGTACCTGGATTTGGTAAACGGGAAAGCAGTTGATATTTTTCCCATGTGTAGTGCTTTTTGTGTTTGTTCCATTCCAAGTTCCATATGTACTACAAACATATACACACTATCATCCAAAGTAAAACGTGAAATTTGCTGAACTGAACTTAGTGATTTAAAATGGGAAGTGCTTGAGAAAACTTCAAGCTTAATGGTATTTTGTACCAGTACTAGTACATTGGTTAAATTAGTCAAGCTATGACACTTATACAATACAAATGGGACCACTGACCTCAATAAGAGTATTCCTCAAAGGAAAATTGGACCTGTGCACGTTGCACTTGAACACAAATAGACCACAGTCTTGAGATGGGGCTGACCATGAAATATTCTTTGGCTATGCCAAACTTTTTTCTAGATATGCCTGAAAGAAATTGTTATCAATATGCTATAAGATCACAATATTTGTATGTTTTTTTTTTCTGATTAAATCATTGTAATGATTTATCAGATTTAGGGTTACTTCTTAACAGTATATGGAAATGACCACCCAACCCGTAATGGTATTGTTAGGAAAGTTATTTTTGTACACAGCATGTGTTGAAACAGTTGAAAGATCATGGTAAAATAAATCAATTATTTTTTTAATGACATTACTGAAAAACAATCTGCAATGCATCTCTGTGTTTGCTGTCTGCTCAATCCAGGGACACTCAATATTAGTCAATGTTTGTCCTGTACACAGAAGACTTCAATTTCCTTTCTGTCTTCTGTCTTGTTTGCGACCTTAGATGCACAAAGGTGATAAGTGAAGCAGCTCTCTCCAATCAGCAGCATGGAAAACCAATGTACAAAGCCTCCACTGACGTCAGTGCAGGAAGAGTCAATAGATAGACCCTCCTGGCTGGGCTGTTTATCTCAGCTATTGTAAATCAATACTTATACCTTGGATACTGTATTATTTTAGTGTTAATAGAATAAAACCTTCAGCAGTTGAGATAAAATGAAAGGAGAGTTATCTACCTTTGGACAGCTTTCCCAGATATTTTTTTTACTACTGGATGTTGACTTGAACCTCACTACCGTGTACTGATCTAGTACCACTGTTTTATTTCCCCTGAGAATAGTCTGCAGGCAGAGGCTTATATTAGAAAACACACATTGGTTTTTGACTTTAAAAAATGATCTTTCAAGAGTAAAGGTAGTGTTTTAGCTTTGGATTTATCATTGGTAGTAGTAAGTGAAATGCCTTCATTCAATAGTCGAGACCCCATATTTTGTGCAAAGAAAAGGCATGAACTTAGATAAGTGGGAGATAGCTTTCACTGTATGTATCCATTTTCTTTAGCTTTTTTTTTTTATAGATATGTCTTAATTATTAAGTTTTTTTTCCGCCATCTGATGCATTGGGATTAAGTGTTAGGTATTACACTTGCTATACTAAGCCTGACTTATTTCCTAGAAAAGACTGAATGCCAACTATGAAACCAAAAAGATGTTATATCTGTTTGTGGCATTTAAAGATATGGGCTTGTTATAATTATTGTTAAGGCTTGAACAAAAGTCAAGGAAGATGTTCTAAGATGCATGCAGTTTCGCAATGTAACTACATTATATGCATACTATGTCTCTCATTTTTGTCTTTTTGATGTTTGGACTTTCTTACAGTTTTTTTTGACAGGCAAGTAGAAGTCTAGACAAGACTCACAGGCTTGCAGGATACAGTCCATCGAATTGCACAGCACACACTGTGTCCATTGCAATGCATTCTTTGGTGCTGATACTGCGTTTAAGTAAATTATCCCAAAGACCTGTAATTGCATGTGGGAATATTCATTTTTATTAAATTGTATTAAGTTGTGTACCTTTTCCTCTAGATTTCTTCTTTTATGGGACTGGAGTAGGATGAAGTTAGGGGGAAAAGTCAAAGTCAAACCAAAGGTTGAATCATTAATACTGTAGAATAGATTTAATTATCCTTCTTGAACATGATGTTGATGATGATAATGATGACTATGATGATGATAAAAAAAAGATGAATTAAGAAAATGAAAAAATAAAAATATACAAAGAATGATAACACTAAATGCATTTTGAGTTTTTCCCTCAGAAAATGTAGTTTCAAATGCCAAATATGTAAAACACGTAACACAATTCTTAACACCTCTTTACACATCACTGCTTGAAGATAAGTTTCTACAAGAAATTATATGCATCATTGGTTCCAAACAGTACTTAGCTCTATTAATGTGCAATTGCTTTGCCATTGTTAATGCAGAATGATTCATAGTTCATTCACTTCTTACTTCTTTTGATAGAAAATAGATATAAGGAAATTTGTTTTCCTTAACAAACATCAGATTTGGAAGACCAGGGGTAGATGTTCATATCCGACATGATGGGGATGTTGCAGTCTTGCAGATTATGTTCCTTACAAATGAGGTGAGAGTAATGTTAATGCCGTTTTTTTTTTTTTTTTTAAATCAGATATATGGTGAAACTCAATCATCAGATGGGGGAGGGGGGTTGGAATGATACTAAAAACAAAGGACTGTAGTTAATTGACAAAACTTTTGTTAAAACCAATATATTTATTTCCATGTACCAGTCTGCCATCTATTATGCTTTATGAACAGCATTGACAGCAATTAAAGGCAATGTATGGATGCATAATACACGATGATGCACATGATCTATCATAATGTCATGCATAGGGCTATCATTTTTTACTGTTTGACGGAAAGGGGGGAAATGGGATAACTGGCATTAATTCATCCTCGCATTGTATTCTAAAGCAATTGTCATAAGAATGATCTAGTGAATATTTACTTGTATGTGCCTGTAGAATATAGATTACAATTTCTTTCTTTTTTTCTTGCACTGGATATATGTTGTGAATTGCAGGGTGCTCTGATAACAGTATGTTCTAATGATGTAATCCATCTCTGGAACCTGAGGCAGAAAAACCCAGAAATTGTACATTCCTTGAAATTCCAAAGAGAAAGGTAAGCTGCATGAAGCCAATGTTAGAAATTCCTCTTTCATTATAATTACTTTGTAAAAGATTTTTCAATGCAGTAATTGTACCACAACCATTGGTTTGTCATGCCAAATGGTTTTGTGGATCTAATCTTTTAAAGCAATGGGAGCATTGCATGTTGACATGATTCTCATCTTTGGAGTAGATTAGGGGAGTGGTCAGTCTATTATGAAGATAGTTTCTAGGACATCACTCCTCCCTAGCCCTTCTTTTGTTTGCCCCTTTCACTAGCTGAAGAAATTCAGTGTTTGGAGTAGCATAAACTTGACAACAGTTACGACTTGTTAGTGTTTGACCTGCTGAAATGATTCCCGTGAAGTACTCTTGAGACAATTGTTATATTGTTGTTAAAGTGCAGCAAGTTCCCCTGCCACCCATATTTGCTTGGATATAAATAGGTTGTATGGTGATGGGTTGTGTTTCCTGGAATTGCTTGCTTAGAATTGGTTTCAGATAATTCCGTGTTTGATCATGCTGGTTTATGTGAAAAGGAAAAAAAAAAGAAGAAAAAACATGTTATTGTAACGTTGATACTTTTTTTCGTGCAGCCAGTTCCAGTTCATGGCAGATTTGTTCAGCTGTCCTCGGCCAGTGCTCAAAATAAATGAAATAAACAAACCAAAACACAAGCATGCAAGAAGTTTGCCATTATAGAACTTTCTGGCAGTATAGCCAGCAAGCCGGTCCTCAAGTTATATCAGTCCTCATTTAAGCAATTTATCTTCCAGTTTTATTAAAGATGAGGTTAATGATGTATGGAATAATATACCAGTGGTGAAATTTTATTAATACAAACAAACCATTGAGTCATTCTAGGTTAATGAACAAGGTTTTCAAATTTATATATTCATTGTATTAAATTTGTGTAAATATGGATTCTGCGTAATATTAAATAAGAATGTCTGCTTAAATCATCATAATAAAGTACCTCTGCCAGCATGATAATGATAGTAGAAACTATATACAGTTGGAGTAAGAATCTGAGAGCTTATTTAAAATGTCATTTTAATATCAACCCGTTTGATACTTTTGGTTGCTTGTTTTCCCAATCCTTTGTGGAATAAGCTTTTGCTTTTTAACATTTAGTTGGATTTAACGGTTTCTGAGAGAAATCATAAACTGAATACACCGAGGAATGGTGGTTAGCCCAGAAACAGTGATCTACTATGTATTGAATAGGACATCTTTCTATCCCATTTGCTGCAATAAGATAATGATTGTTTGTATATTTATTATGTGTACATAAATGCATCTACACCCATGACCTCTGTACTGTATGCATGTTATACATTGAATATATTTCATTTTTCAGGATCACATATTGTCATATTCCATTCCAAAGCAAATGGTTGTACATAGGCACAGAGCGTGGCAATGTGCACATAGCCAATGTGGAGTCATTCCAGCTCTCTGGATATGTAATCAACTGGAACAAGGCTATAGAGCTGTGAGTAATATGTCACAGATGGTTGTTCATAATTTGATCTCTCCTTGGATGTGGATATATGTTGTTGTGTTTATATTCACAGATGATTGAAGTGGTGCCATACCCAGGTCTACCCGTTGAACCAAATGCAAGGACAGTATTAATTATGTAGATTGTTTTAATTAAAACTGTTTTGGTGACTGGCATATTAATGCGAGCGTTCATTTAACAATGTTGTATATATTAATAGTGGTTGACATAATTGTAGTTGCTTGATGTTATAGGATTACTTAATACTTGCCCCTCAACAGCTCTGTCATACTCACTCCTTTTGAAAATACCTAGTATATTCACTTTGTACCATGAATATAATTCTTAAAATGTCTGCTGTAGTGTATCATAACATCATTTTGTCAAACGCAGACAGTTATTAATTAACTTTCATGGTATACCACATACCTGCATGAGTGACTCCATGGCACATTGTTCCCTAGTTGAGTACAAAAACCTTTTCTGAATACACCCTCTGGAACTCCAGTAAAGGCATCATTTTTTCCCCCTACTATCTAAGGCCAGTTCCAGTTAATGACAATTTTTTTGGCTGTGATCTAGTGTTTGAGTTGGTGTGGCCCATAGGCAGCTTTTACATTATTACATATTGCATGATTGCTGAACCAGGACCTGGGTATGACAAAATCATGTTATAAGATACAGATTAAACTGAATGTAATTCTTTCTGCTAAACATTAAAAAAGTGAAATTTGTAAATGCATTTGCCATGCTTAAATGCTTAAACATGGGTTTAGCTGAAAGACGTTTATGTGCTCTTTCTTGTTATACCATATGCTGAGAGGGTTGTTTTGGTAGGATCTTAAATGATTGAAAAAAAGACTTGAAATATGCTCAAGTAACCTAGTAATGAATTGCAATAATAATAATAATTGAGAAGGCCTGAAAGTGTCACAACATCATTTTTAAGCAAACATGTGACAGAGAAAGAGGGAGAGATATATAATGGAATACAGCACAATTGTGTGGTATATTCAAAATGAGTAGAGGTCTGTACCAGGTATTTTCTTCCAGGTTTGTTCGTGATATTGATAATGGTGCATTATCTGGTAACGAGAGCAGTGTCCGTTTCCGATTTGGAAACGTGATCTGGTAAAGTATCCGATGGATTCAATGTCTTTCATTTTTTGGCAATTCTGAAAGGTTGCAGGCTGCTAACACCTTCTGTTCTATTAGCTGTGAACAGTCAATTTTCAGTTCTTGGCTGACATGATTAATCTGTGTATTTTGCGTGCAGTTTTGCAATGCCTCTTTAAGTTCTATGCATTGCATTGTGTTTGCATGGAACTCTCTGCACATGTTTTGCATTGTGTTGTGACACTTACTACAGGCCATCCTATTTGTTCAAACAATTTTTAAATAGAGATTTGCAATATTTTTTGTTGTTTTTTGGTATGAAAGAGCTTTCTTGTGTTCCCAGGTCTCAGAGAACCCATCCTGGACCAATTGTGCACCTGAGTGATAACCCCGTGGATGCTGGCAAGGTAGGACTGCAGTACTGGCCTACCACACACTAAAGTTGTACTGGCTAAGAACTTAATTACCATGGTTACATGGTCACATGGGCACATCTTACCCAATCAGGAACAGTGTAACAGTTCTCTCATGGAAATCCTAGTCAACTGAGCCAAGGATTTGACTTAAGTTTTTTTGTGAAACTGGGACCTGGGGATTACTGCTATCAACCAATGTTGATGTTTAACATATTTTAGACAGCTTTTAATTGGCCCACCAAAGTAGTTTTTGAGATTTTTTGATGTTGATTATGTTATTAATTGATTTATATTTGTTTGATATTGCAGATTTCTCATGTACTCATTCCTTCATTCATATGCTTTGTTTTCCAGCTTTTGATTGGTTTTGAGACTGGTGTAGTTGTGTTTTGGGACCTGAAGTCAAAGGCAGCAGAATATCGCTTTAATAATCCACAGGTACGATATACTTCAATTAAACTCTATTACCTTTTTAAAACATCTTTGTGAACATTATGTTCAGCAATGTGTCACTGACATGCTTGAGAGTTGTACCATTCCTGTTCCAGGCTCTGAGGTCCATAACCTGGGAACAAGATGGAAAACAGTTTATGTGTAGTCTGTCTGACGGCAGTTTAGTTACATGGAACTACAAGAAACCAACAGAACCAGTCAGTATAATATCTCCACATGGTGAGTGAAGGCCTTTTCACATTGGGCCTTTTTTTTAGCGTTTCATCTGTATATGTGTGTTTGGAGAGACTGACAGCTTAAGAACCCAGCTAGTATGTGAAAGAATCACCCTCACTGAGACTCTCCCCTTCTCCCAGTGCACGACACAGCCAAATAATTTTGGTTGATACATACATCTACTGTTTTAAAGAGTCTATGCTCCAGGTAGAACTTTCACCCCTCTAACGATGGAATGCGTAGATATGGCATTGGATGTAAAAAAATGTTTTCTTGGTATAATGGCTCTTTTCAGACATTTGTGCTCAGTTCTGTATAATTTGATGAGTTAGATTGTGGAAAATCAACAGAAGTGAATATTGTCAATATTTGATAGTACTACCAGAGTATTGAGAAAGTAGCCATCTGGACATTACTTATTACACACACAGGGCATGGTCTGCGTAGCTATTAATGCAAAATAAATAAGGTCACGTATTGATCTATTATTGGCCTGGAGAAAGTAAGGAAAAAGCAGCAAGGAGAAGTGCAATTTGAAAACTGAAGTTGGGAATGATTGCTGGATTTTTTTTTTTTCACAATGAACGTGCAAAGTCAACTTGGGAAATAGTTTAAATGATTAAACCACATTTTTAAATTATGCAGCTGTTGTGTTGTTTGAAATTACTTGAGTAGGTTTTTTTATCAGTTTAAGTAACTCTGATAAAGTTGGTTAGGTTCAGTTTTGTTTTTTCTCATATCAGTGGAACTTTATATGTCAAGAAATTTTGATGTTTTAGCCAGTTGGATAAGTAATATAAGAAGAAAAAAAAACGTAAGATAAGACTAAAAGAGTGATAAAGTGGCAAATTTTCAAAAAAAAAAAAAAAATTAAAAGAAATTTTCCTCAGTCAAATTGAATTAATTTAATCATATGGCAAATCAGAACTTATATGAACAAAGCGTGGGCTGAAAGTCTTTCTTTTGGTACCTATACGGCCATTTTGATGGAAGTATGTAGTACTTATATAGTATGGACTGTAACCAGTTTCCAGTATGCTGTATTTAGTCAAAATTACCTCAACCAGATAGGTCAGTGAAAACCAGTGTTCACAGAATTCTGCTGGGATCTCCAGGATGTCTAGAGCCATGTCCGTGGTGGAGGAATCAATTGAAAGCTTGGCCAAATCAGAGAAATTGGGCTTGATGTTGGCTAGTAATTGGACATTAAGTAGATTTACAGTTAGTCTATCGGGCTTATATTGGAATTTCAAATCCCTCTGTGACTTCAGAGCACTGAAGTAAACCGATGAAAGGCCAGGTGGTGCTCTTATTAGAGACACAAAACTGTTAGCCATTGTCATTGTTGTTTTTATCCATGACATACTAAAGACCTCGAAACAAACATTAGATGGACATTAGACATGGGACATAGATGCCATTCTGTATACAGCTTGTTGACTTTTGGCAATATGATTTCAGACAGTGTATATTTTGTATCAAAAAGCTGTCCTCAAAAAACCAAAAAGTGTGGGGGGGGGGATTATAGAAAGGATCTCATGAAGGTAGTCAGAAAAGAGTAGGAAACCTTATACATGGAAAATATTGCCCTGGCCTTTAAAATACTTGTCCATAATTTTTTCTCAAATTATTTTATTCTCAACTGAACATGAAAACAGTGTTGAAGCAAGCCTTGTTGTCTGTCTTCATATTACCGCAGAATGGATTTTCTTGGAAGTCGGAAAGCCCACTGAGCATTTACTTGTTTTATTAATGACAGCATAAAGATAATGCACGAGCTTAAGTATGATCTTTACTTCTCTTGATAGAGTAGTATGTATGTAGATGACTGCTTGGTGCATACTTTCATGATCAATGAAACCTAATTTTTGTGATAAGAAAGTTAATTGTTCACATACTAGTAGGAGGTAGTTTCCCCTGTGGTTTTATGTCTCAGTGAAGTTGACTCTTAATGGTAATTGTGCTCTGGATATTTCTGTGATCTTTGACACCTTAGAGTTGTAGGTATGCAGAAGTGCCTTTTCCTTGTATTTGGAATGTTTTATTTTCCTTTTTGTCAATTCTGTTTGGCATTAACTTAAGGTAAAGAAGAAGAGGAATAGTGACTGTGTTCACTACTGCATTCAAATTCACACATTGTTCTAGCTGGGTTGGTCCAACTCTGTGGGGGATTCTTGTTAAAGTGCAATCATTGGAACCATCTTAGTCAGGCCTACCCAACTACCAGACTCGGCACCTACGGATCCAGAATAAACCGGTATATCAGACCACACTACCCGTTTTCAAGGTGTGTGTCAGATCGCATTACAGAGCATCATACCCCATCACAAATTTTGTAAGCCTACCTGTCATCCGGGTATCGCGCCTCGTTTTCGTCAAGTAGGAGTCGTATGAATACATCAACATGGAAATCGGCAATCCTTGGCTCATTCCGCAAGCTCTATACTATTGTCGAGTGCGGAGACATCGGAGTAGTTCCGAGTGACAACATGGGGACAGACGACTCACTGAATCTCGTCCAGAAAATATTTAACCCCCGACAGAATATGCTTCCGCTATCAAAATTAGGTCTACTTTTCTAAATGAATATATAAGTTTGCAAGTTCTTATTTACAAAACATCATTGGCTATGTTCGAACCTAAATTTTATGTTAAAAATTGCGGTATTGTCAGATCTTTAGCATAAACAGAGAAAATTGCAGCAGCGCATGAATCTAGATGAGATGCACTACTTTCCAACCCCGCTTTAGACCACGGTGGAAGCGTTATAACCCGCTGATGGACCCGTGGTCTAAATAAGATAGATCCCTCGTCAGCGAGGGTTATGTGACATCCACTCGTGCTATGCACTCGTGTATGCCACATAACCCTCGCCGACTCGGGGTCTATATATTACTACGATCATCGCTATCACATCGCGCACCAGGCAAAATCGGTGTGGTGGCTGATACTCTGTAATGCGATCTGACACACACCTTTAAAACGGGTAGTGTGGTCTGATATACCAGTTTATTCTGGATCCGTAGGTGCCGAGTCTGGTAGTTGGTTAGGCCTGTTAGTTGTCTGACATGCCTCCTCAAGCAGCTGAGGGTAAATAGCTGTTATGTGCTGATTGAACTGATTTCACTGATTGCACTTTAGCAAGAATCCCCCTCATAGTTGGACCAATCTAGTTAGTACAGTGTATGAATCTGAATGTGTCCTAATTGTCATTGCATGATAGTAAACATTACTTCAAATTATTAATGTAAACCTAAATAAATACCAAAGATTTATAAACTTAATCCTTGTAAATAACATAATGTTCATTGTTCACCGTTTAGCAAAAATATCCAAAGATGGTCGACCAGACCCTTGCAAACCAATCAACAAAGTGGAGTGGAAGTCGAGCAAAAATGGGTAAGCATTGACCCTTTAATGTAAATTTGATCTTTCAAAAATACTTGTAGTTAAGATTTTTTTTTTTTGTATTTTAGTCCACATCTGATTGAAAGAAAAAAAAAATTTTGCCTAAATATTTAAATTTTCAATGTCTGTATCGCTCAAGCATGATAACGATCATCTTCACTGTGGGCTGAAAAACACTACAGGTGTTACATTGAAGCTTCCAAACTTTCCTCTTGTGTTTATGGTTACACTTGGTCATGATTTATTACTAAGGTTTGGTGTTCTCTCTGCATCACCATTTCTTTTGACTTTGTTGCTGCGTCAGTGTTTATAGCTACAAGAAAATCCTGTTCTTTAAATAGCTGTTTTTATTGCTTTGCTCTTTCAATTTAAAATCATCAAAACAATAATTATGAGCTTAGAGTTTAAATCTTATCAGTAGGATTATTTATTGTTTTAATTTAATTCATTTGTACTTTATTTGCATATTCTTACAGCTGTGTTGTTTTATGACTAGGTCTTTTATATTTGGCAGGTAAAATGTAAGCTTTTCTTGCTTCCCAATCCAGCTATTTTCACTCACATGTATAGATTTAATTTGCAAATAAATGAATGGAATGTTTTCAATAATTTTCCTTTCATTTACTGTTCAGAAATGGTTCATCTTCATTTTTGTGGTTCCTAACTTTTTTCAATACCCTATCAGATCTCCTGTTTATGCCTCATACATACACTTTATTTAAGTTGTAAACCTTTTTATGGTATAATTGGGAAAAAACAAAAACAATGGATGAAATATGTTTTATAAATTTACATGTCTATCTATGTAAAACTATCATCAATGACTTCATTGAATTAATGTTTTGTTACAGTAGCTTGGTGTTATCGATTTTGGGTTCAGTACAAAAAGCATTGCCCAAAATGCGATGGTTGATTGAAGTGTTTTGTAGTCGCACCTACAGATTCCTGGAAAATGTGAATAATTGGTCTGCTGAAGACTTGCTTTTCTAGGAGGCTCTTGTTTCAGAAACACGTCTTGCCTTGTGCCATAGAAATGTCTTCAAATTATTTGGAAATCTAGTCTTTTCTGTGCAAGAACAAACTAACAGCTAAACATTTTCATTGCTGAAGATTGTATTATGATCCTAGAGTCATGAATCCAGTTGTTTTTCTCTTTGAATTCAGTTACACCTTGTTTGAGAATTTCTTATAAGACGTGACTGTTGTTAAATGTTGGTCATTCCTCATCCATAAAAAGAAATATTGCCTGTATAGAGGCTGGGGCAGAGGGGAAGAAGGACATGACACTGCAAAATGCTTAATTATGGTATTACAGATTTAGATTTGAACTGAAAATTATGTATTGAATGCCACATACTGAAGCTACTGGGACAAAACATCAGCATGCTTGAGGCAATGCTTTAAATAGTATTAAGGAAAACTTCATTGAATTATAATGGATAGTTTCTTCGGTACCTTTTTTTTTCATCAACCTGATGCATTAATGATGGATAGAAATCATCAGGGATTATCAGTAAAGATCCTTTTACTTTAACCTATCAATATCAAGCCTGTCAGTTTCTGATTGTGTTGGCCCCAAATCCGTTCACATTTCCACCTACTGCTTGTCTACACCGTGGCACCAAGCACCAACATATAGACAGATGTAATGCAATATCCATCACTTAATCCATTCAGTCATGTTTACCAAGCATAGAACTTGGAACAAAAGAACTTGATTGAGCCAAGTTCAATGAATACAGACCATTTCTAGGATTTTAATAGTTTTGCTTCAGGTTTGTCTGACTTGGCCTTAGCCATCATTCAAGGCAAAAATAAAATACAGGTTTCCAAGAATTGGACACTTGCAAAACTTTTTTTTACGTATGTTCTACAATGATGATGATTATGATTCATTTTGATACAACTTTTGGCCAATTTTCTAATATAATTAAAGATCAAAATAGTGATAGTTTTGTATACATGATANAGTTGTCAACCTTTTTATGGTATGATTGGGAAAAAACAAAAACAATGAATGAAATATGTTTTATAAATTTACATGTCTATCTATGTAAAACTATCATCAATGACTTCATTGAATTAATGTTTTGTTACAGTAGCTTGGTGTTATCGATTTTGGGTTCAGTACAAAAAGCATTGCCCAAAATGCGATGGTTGGTTGAAGTGTTTTGTAGTAGCACCTACAGATTCCTGGAAAATGTGAATAATTGGTCTGCTGAAGACTTGCTTTCCTATAAGGCTCTTGTTTCAGAAACACGTCTTGCCTTGTGCCATTGAAATGCTTTCAAATTATTTGGAAATCTAGTCTTTTCTGTGCAAGAACAAACTAACAGCTAAACATTTTCTTTGCTGAAGAGTGTATTATGATCCTGGAGTCATGAATCCATTGTTTTTCTCTTTGAATTCAGTTACACCTTGTTTGAGAATTTCATATAAGACGTGACTGTTGTTAAATGTTGGTCTTTCCTCATCCATAAAAAGAAATATTGCCTGTATAGAGGCTGGGGCAGTGGGGAAGAAGAACATGACACTGCAGAATGCTTTAAAATTATGGTATTACAGATTTAGATTTTTACTGAAAATTTTGTATTGAATGCCACATACTGAAGCTACTGGGACAAAACATCAGCATGCTAGAGGCAATGCTTTAAATAGTATTAAGGAAAACTTCATTGAATTATAATGGATAGTTTCTTCGGTACCTTTTTTTTCATCAACCTGATGCATTAATGATGGATAGAAATCATCGGGGATTATCAGTAAAGATCCTTTTACTTTAACCTATCAATATCAAGCCTGTCAGTTTCTGATTGTGTTGGCCCCAAATCCGTTCACATTTCCACCTACTGCTTGTCTACACCGTGGCACCAAGCACCAACATATAGACAGATGTAATGCAATATCCATCACTTAATCCATTCAGTCATGTTTACCAAGCATAGAACTTGGAACAAAAGAACTTGATTGAGCCAAGTTCAATGAATACAGACCATTTCTGGGATTTTAATAGTTTTGCTTCAGGTTTGTCCGACTTGGCCTTAGCCATCATTCAAGGCAAAGATAAAATACAGGTTTCCAAGAATTGGACACTTGCAAAACTTTTTTTACATATGTTCTACAATGATGATGATTATGATGCATCTTGATACAACTTTTGTCAAAATTTCTGATATAATTAAAGATCGAAATAGTGATAGTTTTGTATACATGAAATGCATATTTTCTAAGTAATATTATTATTTAGGTTATAGTTTTATGAATAAAAAGCATCCAATGCACATCTGATCATGTTCACTCATACTTGTTTCAACCATGAAGTATTTGAATACCTATCTTTTAAAGGGAGCCTTACATCATCTTTTCTGGTGGCATGTCATATGACCGCGCTGGCAAGACTCCCTGTCTCACCGTCATCAATGGAAAGAGTACCACTGTGCTGGAAATGGAACATAATGTGGTGGATTTCATCTCAGTCTGCACATCACCTTGGTCTAATGGTTAGTTTTCATTGGATGTCATCTGTGGAATTTTTTTGTAAGCTTGGAATAAATAAGCAAAATGCTTGTTGTGAATATTGCTCGAAGAACCTGTTTAATTGTAGTATTAATGGTGAAGTGTATTGCCAATTTATCTATTTTATTTATTCCTTTGTGTGTGATAGAAAAATCTTGCTGACAAAAAGTTCAGTGCCATGCATTATCAAGTCTATAATCAAGTCCACCTTTTTTTTTTTTTTTTTTTTTGAAGTCCGTCTCTAGGGGCAATATGTTCTGACAGGTGATACTTATCGATATCTTTTTTTGTTATTGACAGACTTCCAGGATCCCTATGCTATTATAGTTCTACTCCAGAATGACTTGGTGGTTGTGGATCTCACAAGTCCAGGGTAGGATAGGATTTTTTTTTTTTTTTTTTTTTTTTTTTTTTTTTGGGGGGGGGGGGGGGATTTTTTAATTTAAATTTTTTGCCACTACTAGCACTTTTTATGGGGTTGCGGTCAATAAGTTTTTGGGGGAAATGGGGGAAGTTTTTTTTTTTTTAAAAGTTGAAAATTTTTTATTTTTTTAACCTTTTT
>NW_019773692.1:381221-415489 GCF_001039355.2 Lingula anatina | reverse complement strand
TATATATATATATATATATATATATATATATATATATATATATATATAGTTCACTAAATTTCATTGAAAGCTGAGTTAATTTCATCATTTGGCTGCTCAGATACTCTTGGTTATTAATCTCACTTACATTGTTATATATGTAATATTGTAAATGATGCTATATCATAATTTCATTAGTATTGTTTATGTGAGTCAAATCACAGTTCAAAGTAAACTTGGTGTTCATCAAATATTATGCCTTTTCATAGAAATTAATTTTGTGTTTGATTACTTATCTCACCAGTGAAAGTGCATAGTTTTCGAAAAAGTTTTAGCTTACATTTGACACTTATTACTCAGACTAGTATACATGAATAATTCATTTCTTTTTCATTAGCTTAAAGATCGCCTTGTGACTCTTGTGAGCATCAATTTGGTGAGAAGTGAAAGTGTACTATACACTCACTTAATGTTAGACTGTGAGCATCCTGTGTATAGCAGATACTTGCATTTATTGATAGGGAACCTCTTGTCTATTTTTAAATATTTTCAATGTTAAGATCTTTCTGGAATCCACGACGCAAATTGTCCAAAGCGTTGATGTTGTGGTGAAAAAGTAGTGTTTGGATTATAATATATCACACTTAAGAACAACTGATGCTACTTGATGTTTATTTGTGTATTATGTATGCTGGGTAGAAATATGGGCAGCATTCTTTAGATTCAATAGACTCCCTGTATGCTGAATGTATCACCAAACCTGAGCAGATATTGTGTCTGAGCATGCTTCCAACCCTTCTTCACATGCCAATCTATCAGTCCATTGTCAGGTTCTGCCTTGCATTGTATATGGCACCCTGGCTTAGCTTCCTACATGTGTACAACATAATGATCTAGCTATTCTTATCCACAACAACCTACTATATGACCTCCTTCATCTAAAAAAGTAATACTTGATTTCTGATTTTAGTTGAATCCCTTCATTATCCTTATTTTTCTGCTACATTACTTCTTGTATAATAGAAGTGGCAATGCTGAGGTATGATAACATAATGAGTTTGGACCTCAGTGAGGGTGTCTTACTGATTTATTTTTGCATTTTTTTTTCTGTCTGGTGCTTGTGTTTAAGTTCAAATTTTCCTTTGTTTTGGTTAACTGCTGATTGTTTTTGCAGCCTCCACCCTCCCCTGGCCTAGCATCTAGTAATCTTTGTAGCCCCAGGTCTCCACGCTCGCCTGGGACCCCCAGGAACGAAAGAACTCAGACATTACTTACAGTGTCCGCCACTGAGAACCTGGACCTAAACCACCAGGATGATGTTTCCGGCACCGAGTCTGATGGCTCTATGGAGATTGAGACAGCTCTTGAAGCCTTTGAAATGGAAAAACGGGAGATGATACGTGAGCTGGAGAGCATTGAGACTGGAGAATTGCAAAGTAAATTTCTCATTCCTCATCCTGCTGCTGAGGAAAGACCTACGATGGTTCGTCGTGCCATATCGATGCCTGTCTCCAATAAGCCTCTAGTACCAGCACTGGATGATGATGATGAAGATGACCATGTTGTTAATAGTCTTAAAAATGGCAGGAAGTAACTCAAGGTCCCAAGAAACAGTCAAATATGATCTGAATTGTGATGAAACTGATGATAAAAGTGGGATGAGTCAGTTTCGCCGGTTTAGTATCAAGGTTAAGAAAAAATTTCATTCTGTAAAGACAACTCGTCCCAAGTGCAAGAGCCCATCAGATAATTACCTGTCAGTACCAACGGCGGATGGGGAACAAAAACGCCGGGGTCTGATAAAAAGAGACTCAAAGGGGGTTGCAGTGCTTGATCTACGCAGTGAGGAACCAGGGGTCTCAAAGAAAAGCATAGTTGTTCGCAATGGAACTGGCGGTATGTAGCAAAAAACCTTGATATGGATGCTTGCAGCTTTGCAGCTCTTAGAAATAGGGCTATTTCCACTGGCTGCATGACATGCTGGGCAAGGGTTTTGTTCACAGCATCCAGTTTTATGTCTGATAATTTCTTTTTTCAGCACTCCGCATGCCGTGTACTTGAAAATTGAGCATGACCAGATTTTTGCACATGTGTATATTGCCAGCATTTTAGCATGCCCTTATTGCACCTGGCAGCATATACACAACTAATATTCCTTCACTGCTGAAAGTTTTAACACAGACCTCACATGATTAATCATCTTTGCTTGCTTTTTAGATCAATGGGGTGTGTCTCAGTCCTACAGGTACTAAACAAAAGAGACAACATCCTCCTGAGTTGAGACGGACTAAGTCCCAAGGTATCCGCAAAATTCAGAAAATGCAAAGTACAGCATCGTTGGACATGGATGCAAATGGTGGTGGCGGAGGTGCATTGTTGCTTTTCTACCTTTAATAACACTTATGGCATTGTATTTAACACCAACAGAAAAGGGGGGGAACACAAGGATGTTTGTGCTTTTGTGGCACTTTAGCAAAATATCTCTTTTCATGACTTTGTGACACACTACAACATTGCTGCTTTTATTTGTCTTTCAAGCTTTTTGCAGTATATTTTAGGTATATTAATTCTTTTGTCTTAGTTAAGATAGTTGTATATGGCAAGAACTTGTGTAACAGATACATGGATGGTGTGACACTGCATGGTGCTCCTCATGGCACATGGGTCAGTGATATACTCTTCTGTAACTGTGCAGCTGCCAGTCCGAGGCAACATTTGTATGCATGGCATTTCTTTTGCTGTCTACATGGAAAGACTTGAAATCACAACTCATTCTAGTTCCAGTATACCAAAGAAGCCTTATAATCTTGTCTGATCACCTAGAATTAGTTTTTCTCCAATGACTACCAAAAGAAATGCCCTGTGTGATGTGTTATGTGACAGATTCAATTTTCTTTTCTTTTTCTTTCAAAAAGTTCAAAATTTACATTTAAATCATTTTCTTTGTTTAGTGCCATATTTATATTAAAATAAGTCTAAGCATTTCTTATTTGACTTAGTGTACTGCTCTGAAATTATGTTTTACTAACTTCAAATCTGATTGCCATTTCAAGGCAAGCCACTATGCTCTTGAACAGTGGATGTTGATATTTTTATTGAAATTTAAAAAAAATGCTAAAGCTCATTGCTGTTGGCCTTTTTAAAATATCTGTACTTTTAGACATGAACAAGGTTAAATCTTTTACTTATCTTTTACTTTGGGTAGATTGGATACATTGGTTTTATGATCAATTTTTACTACATTTTTGATAAAGAAAAAGGTATTAAAAACCCAGATAATTCCAATCACTTCCACTGTTCAACTCCCTATATCACAATAACATTGCTTCACTGCACTTATTTTTACATTAATTCTGCAACTTGTTTGAACACTAACCTTTAACAGCACACCACCGTACCACCACCAGAGATAGGATGTACTCTAACAAATTATCAGACACAGTATCGTTATCCCTTCCAAAATCATTAAGGGTTATGCATGCCATAGAAAGGTGCATGTTTGATATCCCCTGAAAGTTCCCAAGAGCACTGAAACTGGTATGAGCTCTTCCTGGGTTTTGTGCTGCACCCTCTTGTGAAACAATGTGCTTACTACGGTCCAGTCCAGCACCAAGAACGACCTGAATTTTGTGGATCCATGATTGTTGTGTTAGATGTTGCATTGGCTATGTTTATGTTGTCCTTTTTTGGGCGGGATTTCTTTTGTATTTGGTTTGTCTCATCAGATGTTTTGGTTTTCAGGTTTTTTTCCTTTATTGTGTGAGACAAGTTCACTGTAATTTGCACATTTTGTTACTTATTGTTGTTTCTTTGTTCATTTGCCAATATGCAAACAAGTGGAAGAGTTATGATAAATGAAATGGAGTGTAGAAATTGATAGTTTTCAGTCCATTTTGGAACATCCTTAAATATCCAAATTATTCAACTCTATTCATATGTTGAAGTTAAAATTTATTAAGAAATTAACATTTTTATTTTAATGTGTACAAGTGACAAATTTAAAAGTGAATATATATATTTAGGTTTTAGTGTTATTTGCTTTTGAAGCATTATAGTATGTGTGTTCCAATTAGATTCAACCAGTCCATAAACTAAATTCTACATTTCTAGTCATCACTACTTTGTCTGGACTGTTCCATTACTGCATATTGGTGTTTGGAGGGTTAGCTTTTTCAAAGAAAACATACATTCTACAAATTTGCCTTCTCAATAAAAATAACAGAGCTCCAGAAAAATGCAAAGCAACTTCAAAATTGCAATAAATCCCATTCCATTTATATGGATTACTTTTCACAATACAGTAATGTATGTATTTCAATTTTTTTAGTTTTTTTTCCAATAATTTGCAAAAGCACTTTGCATGTTGACAAAATTTGATCATTTACATAAGTAGAATTCTTTTTTTTTTCTGTGTTCATGTTAATTGTTTAGTGGATTATCTCTATTTTATTTTTATATTTTACAATTTGGCTGTTAGATTTGAAAATATTTTAAAATATTGAATATTTTTTTATTCTTTTAGTTCTCTTAACACGCTGGCACATTTTTCTTATGAATTTTTATTTGGGGATTGGTGTGCTTTGGATGTATGAACCTATTTTAGCATATATTTTCCTCCTAAGTTTTATTATTGGATTTACTAAAGGCATGGTTAAAGTAAAGTATCTCGGTAAAAGTATAGACAATTTTTGTTTATTTTTCTAGAACACACTAAAAGCATGATTTGTAAGTCCCCTAATGGTAGTAGCATGTCTTCAATCAGTTTTTTTGTGAACTTTTCACTAGTGAAGAATACTATCAGAATTAAAGCATTATTCACAATCATACTCTTTAATATTTGTTTTGAAAATTAATCTGCTGGTCATGTTACAGATCAAGGACAGTCCTCTTCATTTTCACGATCGCGTAGTTCTAGCATGTCTAGTCTGGAAAACGTCAGTCAGGAAGGCGTCCGCTGCCTTGTGTTTGCTGATTCCTACACAAGAAAAACAGGTAAAACTAGAAAAGCGCAGACCTCCGCCAAGGCAGCAATTTTTTATTATTATTGATTATTGATTGATTATTGATCCGGATCACCACCAAAAACTACATCATCTCTTCCTTGGCCCACTTCTGACAATTCCTGAAAATTTCATCAAAATCGGTCCATAACTTTTTGAGTTATGTTGAAGACAAACAAACAGACAGATAAACAGGGGTGAAAACATAACCTCCTTGGCGGAGATAAATAGGAAGTGACCATTACCCAACATGAAATAATATAGTTTTTACATAGGTTTTTCTATGTGTCATATACTGTAACCAAATACAAGAACAGGGAGACAAAAAATACAGTACTTTGTTTTATAGTGGTAAAATTGTAAAACTACAATATCTCAACAGTTTGAGGTTAAATAATGCCCCAAAATACCTGTTGATCTTCCAGATGCTTTCACATGTCCATGTTTGTGGGTAGGCACTAGCCTGGGATCTGTGATAGTAATTGTCCTCAACCTTCCACCACCAGGAGAACAGAGGCTTAACCAACCTGTTATTGTATCACCCAGTGGTGAGTGTGTGTGTGTGTGTGCGTGTGTGTGTGCGTGTGTGTGCGCGTGCACCTGTGTAAACATATGCATTCATGTGCATGTATGTGTCATTGTTTCATCAAGTATTCTGTTTAAGGTAAAGGAATACCTTATTTAAAAAAATTGGATATTGGTTTTTTCACTTGTCTTTTGTACTCTCATATTTATCTCACATCTAATGTAAAAAAAAAAAAAATCTGACATTTTTTTTAAAAGATAAAAGTAAACAAGTGATACACTGTAAGATACGCATAATCTTATTGTCAGTTCTCAAAGTATTCTAACTTGTTGAAGACCAGATTTCAAAGGAAAGATTTTTTCCTCTTCTAGGTACAATATTTCGTTTAAAAGGTGCAATTCTGGCCATGTCTTTCCTGGATTGCAATGGTATTCTCATCCCAGCGGTGTCAGAGCAGTGGAGGGATGCTGGCAGAGATGAGAAAGCCAGGAGTAGGCCTCAGACAGACAGTAAGTTCACATGTCTGCAGTAAATGCTTCAAGACCACAATAAAAGATATACTGCATGATTCTGAAATTTCCTGAAGTCATATTTTCCATGTCTACATATCCTGCAATGCTACTTTACTTTCCTATAAAACCCCCTGAAATATGAGTCTCCGACTTGGATAGTTCCCTCTGAAGTGCACAGGAAGACATGGCATTTTATTTCACTTGCCAGCCATTTAGAACTAAATCAGGGGTGGATTGAGGTTGTCTTCTGGGTCCTCCATAAGACAACCAGATTTTAAAGTTTACATTGACGGGTATCTAACTTTTCTATCAGAAGACGGTCAAAAATGGAGGATGGATCAACAAAGATAGTTTGGAAGACTGTAAGAAAATATCTCTGTATTTGCCCCTGTAAATCAGTAAATGAAATCAAATGTTGAATCCAAGTGTGGGGACAGGTTGAGAAATGATTCTTGAGCAAATGTCTTTGTGTGATCTGTTCTTAAGTATGATTTTGTCTTTTCGAATCTTACAATTAATTTGTATCTGTCATTGTAGGGCAAATATCATTGAGTGGAAATAAGCCCAGGATGTCTCCAACTGCCTCAACTGAGATGTGTGATAGACAGTTTGCTATTATCTGCTCAGAAAAACAGGCCAGGGTAGGATGCATGTGCTGAAAGAAATTAATACAAAGCAATGAACATAAAATACAAACCGTTTTTATAAAGACAACAATTTGGTGACCTTAAAAAGCAGACCCAAGGTTTTTAAACATATTCAAGAGCTCCGTGAGACGCTTCTGTGCTCTGACTTTGGTGATACTGTATGAGCTCACCCTCTGCATTACGTAAATACTTAAAATTTGATCTTGTCAGCCTAATGCAGTTAGATGAGGACATAATATATGTTGACATTGCCTACAGCTGTATAATTGTAATGTTTCATTGTTATTTTAAGGTGATGTCTCTACCCTCTCAGACATGTGCATATAAAGTCAAAGTCACAGAGACCTCATATGTGGCCAAAGCTGAGGTGGTAGCCATGAAAGGTAAACAAATAGATAAATGTGCTGTTTGGAGGGTGAATTGGTAACAATGTCCATTGTATAAAGTGTATTTGTTTCACCATGTGGTAGTATAAAATGAAAATTATGTATGCTAATACCCAGTATCCATTAACATGGTGATGTGGTTTTATGTAGTTAATGCTGACAACATTGTTAGCATAACTTAGGTTGTGTCACTGCATGTACACAGTCTGTTGTGGTGAGCGCCCACAGTGAAATGTTGCAGTAGCCTTCAAGAACACTCCAACCATGAAACCAACCTGCTAACCCTGTTGCACCTTATCTGTGATGTGAATTTTACCATCTGTAATGAAAAGATTTAATGTTACCACAGCAATTACAGTGAAGCAAAACAGTTCAAGAGTAGAAATAAAAATGATAGTAATTAAAGTATTACATTTTGCATGGCATACAACAACAAAATGAAAGCAATGGTACAAATTTTAATCCACTAAAAGTAAACATATTCATCTCTGCATGAAGCATCATTATGATTTTTAGCTTAGTACCTGCACAGAGAATAGTTGCCAATGGCTGAAAACTGTTGTAAATGTTGTTTTTCATTCTTAAGGCTGGTCACTTGATGAAGGTATCATTTTTTCATCCATTTGCATGTTTTTGTGTGCTTTCTTGAATTTGTTTAGAACATGTTGGTAGTGTGAGGTCATGTAGTGAGAAACTTGTTTGCTGACTTTTGGGAATGTTTCACATCATTGGTCTTCGAAGTTGCATGTTTTAAGTAAAAAAAAAGGTAAAAATAAAATTGTATACAGTGAAGATCACCTTCAATCTCAACCTTCACCTTCTTTGGTTTAAAGACTGGATACGGTTTAATATATTATTGCTTTCGTTATTCTGTTCCATTTTGGTTATTTTTTATGTGCATGTTTGAGTTGACATGTAATGAAAATCCTTTTTTCAAATACTTTTTGAAATGTTTTTAAAAAATATTTTAATGAGTTATTAATACTAAAAAATGACCAGCTATCTTTTGCTGTGAGGGGTGAAGGGTTTATAATGATTTATGGGTTTTTTATAGTAATGGGAAGTGCTGTTTGACAAAAAAACTGCTTTAATTTATTACTGTTTCTAAATTGACATTTCTTTAAGATTACAGTGTAGTTCAAGATTTGTCTGAGTTGTGTGCATAGTTGTCAGCATGAATTGATTAGTGTACTTGTATTTTATATCAATATACAGACTAGGAGAAGTTCACTTATGAACAGTATAGTTACAAATGAAGAATGACTCCAATTAGTTGCACAGATCAGCATACATATACAGTTGAAATGTAACAGCCTATACCACATGTATATAACTGTTAAAGAAAAACTTAAAGATTGTAAGATCGAGATGTTTGTTAAATCTTGTTATATTAGTGTTATATTGTTTGTGCATTCCAGATAGCGTATGCTTGGTATGTTTCATTGCCAGTGGCCGTCTAATGGTCTTCAGTTTGCCGAGCCTCAGAGTTTTGATGGATATGGATTTCTTATCACTGACTGATCTCAGGTGAAGTTGTGAAGTATGGAAGTTTTATATAAATGTCACAAGAATCATCATCTGGGATTCTGTAATTGTTAAAATATTTCTAGTCAGAATAGAATCCCGCTCCATCCAAAAATCACTTATTTTGATGTTAGTCTTACTTAGGTACATTACATGTTATTTTTGTTTCATTTTAGGTTTACATTTTTTTTTTTTTTTCGTTATTTGCCTTTTTGTTAAATGCATTGCAATACACGCTTATTAGAATAATACAATAGACGAATGAAATCATATAGAAAATTTCAACGTGTGGTTTCATGAATAGCACACACATGTACAGATTTCAGTATGGACTTAGGTTGGATTTCTTATTCTTTTGCTGAGAAATGTGTTATTGTTAGTGCCATCTTTCTGACTTGCCATGTAGATAAGAGCACATGAGTCTCTCAGCACATGAATTGTAGTTTTTCACTCAGTTGTATGTTAGTATAATAATTTCAAAGTATATTGTACACCTTAGTAATCTCCTTAATAATGCCAATTCAACCAACTAATTGATAGGAACTCAAGATCTAACTGGATGTTACTACGTGTATGCTTCAGATGTTCACACCTGTTTATTTCATTTGGTTTTTAGTTACCCTTTTTAGCCACCCTGATTGTTACCTGTTGTTTATTTTTTATTTATTTCAACAGTCAACCATACTCTGACATGGCTGCCTATGAGGAAGGGCTGACCCTGTACGTAAGATACTCCTCTAGTTGTTTTTGAAAATTATTTGTTGACATATTTTGGTATATTTGCACCTCTTTTGCCATCATTTTAGGTTTTATATATGTTAAATGTTTGTATGAAAATCAAATCTGCATACTAAATGTTATTTTTCTTTTGTTAGATTCTAGTTAAATGCTCTCTGTTTTAAGACATTCTGTATAATTTAGTGAACATGGTGGTTACTGCATACTGTTTTATTGTTACTGCTTCTTTGGGTGGAGTTTATATATTATAGGAATAATACAATTTTCTTAGTTCTCCATTAAGATCATATTTAATTAAGACATCAGTTTTTGTGAAGATCTATATTAATGTATAGCATAGTCAAAGAACCAGTGTATAATGTAAAAGTACATTTGAGAAGGAAAATGTAGCAACTTAAATTTTTTGTTTATTGGTGAAAAAGATTCACAACAAATCTATCAGATGAGAAGATGGTGTATAACCATATTCAGGGTGTGAATCATTTGATTTATTGAGCGATATAATGAGCACAAGTGCTCTTATACCGTTGAATACAATAATAGCTCTTATACCCTTTTATATCCAATAATAGTTGAAGAGTTGATTTAGTTCTATGTGTTAATTGTCTATTATAGAATGGCCAGGTCTTTCTGCATCAGTAACAATGGTCATGCCCTCTACATGTGTTCACCCAATGAAGTACAGAAAGTGGCTTTCTCTGCTGAAATCACGTAAGATATGTCAATTACTAAAGATTATGCCTCCCATAGTTTACAGACATGTTGGTAATATATGCATGTGTAAGGTGTTGTGTGTACATTTTAACATATCACACCAGAAGGTTGTGTTTTAATGCATATTGCTAGTTAACAGGAATGTGTTTGATTTATGTTTACTCCATAACATTTGATTATCTCTGCAGGGAAAGTCTAAATGAAATGTTGGGTGATTTGTTTCTTCCCTGTGAGACCCCTGAACAGCCAAAGCAAGGATTTTTCAAGAACCTGTTTAGTGGTGGAACACAGACATTGGACAGGGAGCAGCTATGTAAGTAACTAGCTAGGTTGTAAACTTAGAAGGATGCCATCTTGATTTGACTGTGTGTAATGGGGAAATTTCTTTATATCAGAATAAAAGTAGATTATACTGATGAACTGCAGGATTTTTTTTTTCGTTCTGAACAATGGTAAAAATTAAGTGAATCATTTTCATTACATGCACTTGTTAAAAAGTTAAAACCTGAAAAAGGGACAGTACACTGATCCTATATTTTCCATTTCAGTTGGAGAAACGAGTGGAAAGGCAGCTAAAGGTCTTGCGAAGCATATACCTGGTGGCATGGCCTCAGCACAGGCATCAGCTGCTTCAGCAACTTCAGAGATTGGGAGAGCAAAAATGGTAATATATAATGGTTCTTCACAGTAGATTCATGTCACTAAGGTTTATCATCTTTCACATTAAGAACTTTCATCCATTTAATCATTCCTCTGGTCCTCCTCTGTTACATTCTCTCTTTCACATTGGTATAGACTTTGTGTCAGTTTCTCAGGATGAAGGGAATTTGTTTCATCTTGTTAAGCTATAGACACTTATTATAATGCTCTTTATTCCAGCTTGCCATGGAGAGGGGCGAAAAATTGGGAGAATTAGAAATGCGTACGGCAGCCATGATGGACAAGGCTAAGAGTTATCGTGATTCAGCACATGCCTTGTCTCAGCATTACAAAGACAAAAAATGGTACCAGTTCTAGGAATTCATTTTGCAGCCGTAGAATTGTCTAAGACATGCCGCAGGAGAGTAGAGATTAGCTGGAGCAAAGATCTTAGCTGAAGACTGAGACTTCAGGAGCATTGCTCAAAGTTTGGTACACGATTTGTGATTGAAGAAAACACTGAGCAGATGTGATGGGAGAGATCTTCTGTTTCCATCAAACAATAGTGTTCCAGTGCAGTTTATGTCAGCAGTTGAATTTGGGTTTGTGTGTGTTATTGCAGATATTAACAAGTTATGATTGGTTCTAGTCAAGAGGAAGATGTCATACATTTCTGATATTGTAAATCTACCACTTCCTTTTATGCTGTTTCTATACTTTATATAGAATGAACATCTAATATGAAGCAATTTTAACTATTACTAGTGAAACTGAACATTACTCTGTTAAGGCATGAAATAATGTTGTATAATGTTTAAGTTTCTTTCTGCATGTAGTATTAAATTTCTATAGAAAATTGCAAAGACTACATACATACCCAACAGTGCAAACTTACGAATTATTAATGATATATTTCATGCTAAGTAATATTCTTTCTATTGCCAAAGGGGAAAGTGCAAGTTTTATTGTTATTGTAAATAATGGTTCATTTGAGATTTATTTAGTTGAACATTATTTAAGGAAATGATTTCTAGAATGAATGTATTCATTAGTTGTGATCATTTAAACATATTAATATATACTTCTACCATTTGAAATGGTACAACGTGCTGTATATTGTACCTGTAACCAAATGTGTATTGCCTTTGTGGCTTTTATATGCAGCAGTCATTTACAAATGCCATTATTCATGCAATCTTTAGTTGGAAAAAAACCTACTGGCCATATAATCTTGCAGTACGGTTCAAAAGGACATTGTTTGTAATACCACTTAAAGCTCTGTCAGTTGTGACTTTTGCTTTTCCTTGGTAACAGGTGTTGTAATCCCCCTTCTTTGTATTGTTTGTTGCATACTATTACTTCCTTTTTGGATTTAAGGTAAACTACGCATCTTTTTCTCATAATGTGCATTTTGGGCATCATGAATTTTGCAAAAGGTGGAAGTGTATAATTTATTTATGATTGAAAGTATCATTTTTTTTTTTTTTTGATGGTTTACCTTACTCTTTAAACAAATGTATACTGTGAATGGACTTGAAGAAAATAACTTTGATGTCATACATGTATTCCTGTACAGATAAAGAGTCATTATCTTCATCTGCATGAGTGACTGCTAGTGTGCAATATAAAATATTTCTTTTTGCAATTTGTTACCTTTTTTTTTTTTTTTTTTTTTGCTGTATGGATTACATTGATGGAATATTCCAACTTTCTTTTTGGTTACAAGTATGTCCAGCTGCTTTCTCTGCAGGTACTAGTGTTCCTATCAGGTCAAATCATTTTGTTTAAAATTGATGTAGTAACTTTTTCAAAATCAATTCTCCCCTTTTTCATTTTGAGGTAATGTACAAGACATTCCATTAAAAATGATTTTTGCATAATTTAAGGGAAGGGTGGCATGTTAATTTGGTATGCCTGTCTTAAAACAATTGCTCTGTCAATCACAAGAAAAAAATTAATATAAGTGTAAATTAGTCTGGCGAAAGCATATCAAATTTCACTCCGTTGTTATTAGTAATTTTAATCACCATTGCATCATTTTCTCATCCTTTACTTTGTAGGTTCATGTGGTCAGCTCAAAAGAATATTCACAGTAATTTGACAAGTACTATATGCTGCTTTCTTCTTCATCAATATTGAACATATATATATAGTAGCATTAATTCCAGTTGCGGATCACCTTACTTGTTGTTAACCTGGTGTTCATCTTTGTCTTGAATGAAGCCAATAAAACTTGTACAGAGATGTAGCATATGAACTGAATTGAAATAAAGATTGGTGTATTAAATGTGTAGGGGTTGACCTTTTCTTTGATATTGTTGTACGTAAATGGAACTGAATTAAGACTTTGTGCATTTGCAAACGGTAATTTTATTTATTTTAAAGCAAGGTTGCTCTTATACAAATATAAAGAGAAGGATAAGGAAATGGATCCTAGTGATACAAGGTGATATAGATGGTAATATATTTCTCAGCATTAAGGAATGTCCAATCCCAAAACAATTTGCATGTTGGTTCAGTTAGACATGAAAATTACACTCAAATTTTGTTCTCGAAAATTTGAACTGAGCATTTCCCTCGGAATTCTATGATTTTTATTTACAGACACAGATGTGTCTGTACATAAAGNGTTACCTTTTTTTTTTTTTTTTTTTTTGCTGTATGGATTACATTGATGGAATATTCCAACTTTCTTTTTGGTTACAAGTATGTCCAGCTGCTTTCTCTGCAGGTACTAGTGTTCCTGTCAGGTCAAATCATTTTGTTTAAAATTGATGTAGTAACTTTTTCAAAATCAATTCTCCCCTTTTTCATTTTGAGGTAATGTACAAGACATTCCATTAAAAATGATTTTTGCATAATTTAAGGGAAGGGTGGCATGTTAATTTGGTATGCCTGTCTTAAAACAATATTGCTCTGTCAATCACAAGAAAAAAATTAATATAAGTGTAAATTAGTCTGGCGAAAGCATATCAAATTTCACTCCGTTGTTATTAGTAATTTTAATCACCATTGCATCATTTTCTCATCCTTTACTTTGTAGGTTCATGTGGTCAGCTCAAAAGAATATTCACAGTAATTTGACAAGTACTATATGCTGCTTTCTTCTTCTTCAATATTGAACATATATATATAGTAGCATTAATTCCAGTTGCGGATCACCTTACTTGTTGTTAACCTGGTGTTCATCTTTGTCTTGAATGAAGCCAATAAAACTTGTACAGAGATGTAGCATATGAACTGAATTGAAATAAAGATTGGTGTATTAAATGTGTAGGGGTTGACCTTTTCTTTGATTTTGTTGTACGTAAATGGAACTGAATTAAGACTTTGTGCATTTGCAAACGGTAATTTTATTTATTTTAAAGCAAGGTTGCTCTTATACAAATATAAAGAGAAAAGGATAAGGAAATGGATCCTAGTGATACAAGGTGATATAGATGGTAATATATTTCTCAGCATTAAGGAATGTCCAATCCCAAAACAATTTGCATGTTGGTTCAGTTAGACATGAAAATTACACTCAAATTTTGTTCTCGAAAATTTGAACTGAGCATTTCCCTCGGAATTCTATGATTTTTATGTACAGACACAGATGTGTCTGTACATATAGCCATCACCTGCGTCTGTCGTCGTCGCCGTGCACTTTGACCACTGATAACAAGATAAGTGAAAAACCGTTTTACCTTTTGGCTTGAAACTTACAGAACTGATGAGCTTTCATAATATGCAGGTCAAGTTCGAAAATCAGCATGATATGGCCATCTATATGGAAGTTATGCTGTTTTTTATGTACAGACACAGATGTGTCTGTACATATAGCCGTCATCTGCGTCTGTCGTCGCCGTCGCTGTCGCCGTCGCCGTCGTCGCCGTCGCCGTGCACTTTTACCAATAACACGATAAGTGGAAAACTGTTTTTTCTCTTGTTTCACTTTTTTCAGCATATATGCAACACCGATAACACGATAAGTGAAAAACCGTTTTACCTTTTGGCTTGAAACTTATGGAACTAATGAATATACATAATACGCAGGTCAAGTTTGAAAATCAGCATGATCGGGCCAATTTTATGGAAGTTATGCTATTTTTTCATTTTTTTAAGCATATATGCAACACTGATAACACGATAAGTGAAAAACCGTTTTACCTTTCGGCTTGAAACTTACAGAACTGATGACTATTCATAATACACAGGTCAAGTTTGAAAATCAGCGTGATTGGACCCATTTTATGAAAGTTATGCTGTTTTTTCACTTTTTTTAGCATGTATTCAATACCGATAACGCATTTCAAGGAAAATCAATTGGCCAATTGTCTTGAAATTTACAGGGGTGATCAGTCTTACTGAAATACAGATTGAGTTCGAAAATAAGCTCCATTGGTTCAGTTCTGGTGAAGTTATGCCTTTTTTGTATATAAGTGTTTTTTCCTTTGATTTAATTCTTAGGCATGTTAACAATCTCATATGTGAACTAATTAGATATGTAAAGGTGTTCTTTTGACATTTTCTGCATCTTAACAATATTGTTAGTTGATTATATAAAAAAGATGGTAAACCTGTAATTGTGTAATAAAATGTCAAAAAATGGAAATAATGATAAACTCATATCTTTACAGTTTGTCAGATTCAATCATTCACCATGTTCAGAATCTCAGAATGGAGCAAACTGGACATTTAAAATTGTTTTATTGCCTAATCATTTGCCTAATTAATTTCCAAGTGCCCATTAAATAAGATTACATAAAACACGTTGAGTAAAGTAAAGTCCCATAGGTTAAGCTCTCTTAACTGTGTCACATAATTAGGAATCTGTGATAATTATGCAGGTAAATGTTGTTTAATGTTGCAAATAAGTTAACAAAAGAAAAAAAATATTTGAATAACAGTGCCTTATTATCCTCAAACACATTGGGGTTATTCATATCATGTTATTACAGCAAGATTAAAAGTTTGAATAGCAGCTTTAATGGGAAATTTTTTTGTGTTTTCTTTTTAATTTATTTTTCAAACACTGGCATTTTCAGCTCCCATCCACCTGAAGCTCTTCACATTCTCTGTATTTCCACATAAACAGTTGCATTTATGTCTTTAAACATTATGTAATATTATTTTATGCATTGTCATCATTATTCAAATATTGGGATTTTCATTATGTGANTTTTTTTTTTCAAACACTGGCATTTTCAGCTCCCATCCACCTGAAGCTCTTCACATTTTCTGTATTTCCACATAAGCAGTTGCATTGGTTTTTATGTCTTTAAACATTATGTAATATTATCTTATGCACTGTCATCATTATTTAGATATTGGGATTTTCATTATGTGAATTTGGTCCTGAAACTGTAATCTTATTGCAGGGGTGGATTGAGGCCATCTTCTGGGTCTTTCAGATTTTAAAGATCACATTGATGGGAATCTCTTTTTTCTGTTGGAAGACCATCAAAAATGTAGGATGGATCAACAAAGATAATCTGGAATACTGTCAGAAAATATCTCTGGATCAGCTCCTGTTATTGACGATGTCACCTGTTGTGCATGATTAAATTTCAGCGTTGATTGACAGTGCTATTGTAGGCATCAAAATTGACAAAATGAACCATTTTCTGCATTTTTATTTTGTGTTTTTGTCTGTACATTTGACAGCTTTGCTGCCTTGTTTTTTTTTGGTGTTCCATACGAATGAGCTTACTCCAGCTGGTGGTACAATATCCAGAGGCGGTATCGCCTCTCTGATCCTCTAGTTACAATAATGTACACATGTGAACACATTGTATATATTAGAACTGTACTTGTTTGCACGTCTTGTTAATTGCATTACAAATTCCACACTCCACCATTCAAGCACCTGCAGGTAATCAAATAACATACTTTTCATGTCAAATATTAATTATAGTATGATGTGCCAGACTAACTTGGCAGTTTAACAGTCTTTTCATTATCAGTTGTTAATTAGTACCTGGAATCATTCAGATAATGAAACTATATTTTCTTCAAACAAAATTTGATATAGTTATTTAGCACAGCCACATGATAAAATCTCAATGTATTTCAGCTGAGAACGAGATAAAAGATGTCCAGGCTGTCAGTTTACCAATTGTTGACAGTATCCGTCCTCGCCCTGATCAACTTCCTCAGTCCATACCAGAAGATCTGGCGCCTCGCCTCACACGTTTCCATGGACACCCTTTTGTGTGGTGGATGGGACAGGTTGTGAAATATCTCTTACGCTACCAACCAGAATTAAAACAAGACTTGGACAATGTCCAAGCGAAATTTGGTTTTAAAAACCCAATTGTAGGGTAAGTTGCTGGTGTTGTAATAATACACGAAGTCTTGATTGCTTTGATGGGTCTGATGTTAAGGTTTTAGGAAAAATCAAACCTGTAACTATATTAACAGTTAAAGTATATACAGTAATTGGCAGTTGGTTGTTATAAGTATTGAAATGTTTGATAATTCAACTTGAATCTCTCTAAGTCTGAGTTTTCTTGTCTTATTCTACCAGAATACATGTCCGGCGGACTGATAAAGTTGGCACTGAGGCAGCCTTCCACTCTATTGAAGAGTACATGTTTCACGTAGATGAATATTATGAACTGTTGTCAAGGAGACAAAAGATAGAGAAAAAACGAGTCTATTTGGCTTCAGATGATCCTGGAGTTCTTCCTGAGGCAAGATCCAAGTAAGAGGCTCTGTGGTGTATGAAAGTTTAATGTTATTAAAGAACATAAATTTTAATAGAATCAAAAAAATTAAATTGAATACCAAATTCATTGCAAGTTAAGAACAGATTCCTCAACAAAATAGGTATAATTCTTTGTAATTTCTTGAAGAAACTGTATTTAGATTGTGTAAATGTTCTATATAGTGCCAATATATAATATATATTGCTCTTAAATTAGGTCACTGTTCGCTTGATTCTTCAGGTTCCCTAATTATGAATTTGTTGGGGATCAAGACATTGCCAAATCAGCTGGTCTGGGCAGCAGGTACTCTGACATGTCTTTACGTGGAATCATCATAGATATACATTTCTTATCCATGACGGATTTTCTTGTTTGTACTTTTTCATCTCAGGTAAGTCACCTTGCTAGTTCATCCCAAATTTTAGCTTTTCCAGAATTTAGAGTTTTAAAGTTTTTGTGTTATTNTACTTTTCACCATGAACTGAACTTTGCAAATTTTGCTTCCCTTTTATCTCCAAAACTGGCAGAGATAGGTCCATAGTTACTATTGAAGTTGGATAGGAAGTCATATACTGGCAATTTACTGTGACCTTGAAATTGACCTTTGACCTACCTTACAATGAACTTAACTTTGATTGCACCATTTTTAGTTATATATATTTTTTGCATATTTTGAAAATTCTTGTTGATTGCATTTTTACAGCTTGTCAAGCACAAGACTGGTGGCTGCACCCCTTATTTTGTGTATGTGGGGGTCTATACGAATGCGCTTGCTCCAGCTGGTGGTACAATATTCGGAGGCGGTATCGCCTCTCTGATCCTCTTATTAGTTTACTTCCTTTCAGCCAAAGATTCTTTTGCACTTTGTAGTAATTATATAATCCTTCTCCAAAATGTGTTTCAGGTATGTCGATTAGCCTACGAAATAATGCAGACGATGCACACAGACGCTTCAACCTACTTCCGTTCACTTGACGATGTCTATTACTATGGCGGACAGCACGGACATAATCAGATAGCAATCTATGCACATAGTCCGCGGCCAGGAGAAATTCCTCTTGAACCTGGGGATTTAGTTGGAATTGCTGGAAACCACTGGGATGGATATTCAAAAGGAGAAAATAAAAGAGTTTCCAAGACAGGTCTATATCCATCATATAAAGTTAAAGAAAAGATTGAAATAGCCAAGTTCCCAACTTACCCTGAGGCTGATAAGAACACGTGATTTTTATGGTTGACATTAGTTTTTTTAGACATATATTGTCCTATACATTAAGTTATTTCGATTGTTACTTCTTTTATAAAAGAAATGATTTGAGTATTTACTTTGTGGTCATAGCATCCTCTTTTCTATTTTTCTTTGTTGATTGTTATCCACATGACTTCAACCTGAAATACAGAATTTTAACTTTAACTTACTAACAGAAAATGTTCAGTGCATTTTACAGGCAGGTTTTATATACAAGACAACAGTTGGTAGAAATCTACATATTTACTGTTTTCAACATTTGTAGATGCTTTAATTTTCAAAGTTAGCCAAAAATATTCATTTTAATATGAGATAGTGATTATACCATCTCTTTAATTTTTGACATGGTAACTATTCGGTTTGCTTCATTTCAAAATAGTACCAATTTTTTAAAGAACAGCTGCCTTCCAAAAATGTTAGTCAGTTTAGTTGTATTATGGTATGTATTTCTGTGATTCTTCAGTTCAGATTGATGTACAATTATGTAATTAACATCTATGCGATGTAAAATAATTGTCATTTAAGATGTTATGTCGATACGTACAGTCAGTATTTGATTATCATATCATAATGAAGTTAATGATGTATGGTGTTGCTACTTTTAGATTATATATTATATAATAATTGGATACCTTATCATGTAAGTTAAATAGATGTAACTATTCTGTAATGATGTCATATTTTCCATTTTAATGGTTGTGATGTAGCACTCAGTTTCTTTACCTTCAACACTTTGTATTCATGTTGAATTACAGCTGTTGAAATATATGTGTATCCACTTTTCTGCATGTTGTAACTATATATTTTCTTCTTCATTAGTATATTATATTATGCATTTCTAGAGTATTTTACAACTGATTGTATTGAGTAAAGCTACTTTAGAAATGAGCATTTGTATGTTTTGCTCAAGCTATTTTTATATGTATGTTTGTGTTTGAGGCATCCCGTGTCCCCTTTACACATATGTTGGCAGTGGTTGAAAACTGATGCAGTTTGCAATAATTGTTGATTATTTCCAGATTAAGAAATGAAATACTGCTCTTAGTGCTCTAAATCATTGATTATAAAGAAAAATAAGGTAAAAGTTATGTAAAAAAATAAACATAGCACTGATTTGGAATATGTTATATAGGTAAAATAACTAGATTATCAACACTGTTCATCTTAGAAATTTTTCCTCCCTTTGGTTTTACTGCAGTTTTCCAATTACCTGTGTTGTATGTCACTATACCTCTGAGAAAATGTTGGTGGAAAAGTTTTAAGCATTAAGGTGGCTCAAAGTCCAACAGTGATGACACTTATTAGTGAATGACTGAAACTTTTACATTTGCCTCTGTGGGAAGTTAAGAAGAGTAAGGATTAAAGGTGGCAGGCATTTGGTTCTTATAGATAAACTGAATATGATGCTGTTGTCATGATGGTATAAGGTTATAAAATACTTACTGTTTGTGGTCTTAAAAATACATTGACCTACTTAATCACTTTAAATTTAAGGGAGCCTATAACAAACTTTAGGATTTTAAAAAGTCAAATGGATGAAAAAATGAATTTTATGGGCTTCCAGTGGTGAAAATAGTAATAAAATAACTACATTTATGTAATAATATTCAATTTTCACTATTGTAAGTTGCAATATCTGTATGACAAGAGGTGAAAGTATTATGTGAGCATTGTATGTGCAATAGCAGATAGTTAAATATATCTAATGAAAAGTAGAAGACTAGCTTGGGTTGCTTAAATAAAGCGACTTTGAACTTACTCAAGTTAAATAAATTACAAGTTGAAAACAGTTTTTTCAACGCCAAAGAAAGAACTAGTAGTCCAATTATTATTTTTTCATTGAGTTCTTTTTGCCAAAAAGGGTGATGTTTGCTGTTATCTTGGAATTTAATTTTTGTTATGGAGCAAAAGTACGTCCCCAATGTTATTTTATATGTTCTACTAAAACTGCCAATAATGCTTTTTTTTCATTTATTTTATTTAATAAACTGCCAATAATTCTTTTTTTTTTTTCATTTATTTTATTTAACAAACGCATTTAAGTCATTTACGAAAAATTTATTTTTCACCGTATTCTTGTCTAATACATGGAAGGGTTGGAAGGTGCTTTGCATTGTGTTAGTTGGGCCTAAGATCTAATATACCATATATCTGTTTATTAGATCTTAGGTTGGGCATACAAAATAAAGCACATAGTTGTCATTTTCTTTCTTTCTAGAACACTGGCAAGTGGTAAAATGTCATGTTTGTGAATATGAAATAGAGAGCATACACATGACAATGTTGTTAAATCTATGTTTAATGCGATATTTTTCATCAACAATTTTACGTTTTCCCTTAGAGTTGGTATTATCTTGATGAAGCCCTCTACAGTTGTGTAATTGCTTAACGCGCATGCTCGGAATTCTCCACAACAAACTCGAAAAGCGGGACAGGTGCTTCAGGTAAATTGTCCGTTAATTGCCACTTAAGTTAATTGAATTCTCCTTAGTTACCGCTTGCTAATGATAAGATAATTGATTAGAGATCCTACTACCCAAGATAACCGTTGAACGATGGTTCTCCGATTTAATACAGAATTTTGATTACACCCACCCCATCTCGATATTAAAAAATTTGAATCAATGACGAACTTGGATTATTTCTCTCTGTTTCTGGACGAATACAGTTGTTAAGGTAATAAAGAATTGACAAGAATCAAGTTTTTACTCTTATTACGTTGGCAAATAATGTGACTGAATAATTCATCTAGACCTCCAGTGCCAGGGTCTTGCTCTTGTGTTGAGACGGTCGCAAGAACATTGAAAATTAGATAGAAATAATTTTGAGCCCGTGACTTATTTATTGCCCATGCATACTATTTACTCTAATCTTAACACATGATTTGAATGCACTGAATAACAGTAATTAAGACTACATTTTCCCTCACCTGTCATGCTAAGACCTACCCTCTTCAGTTTTACTGGCGATATATATGAAAATATTAGTTTTAAGCTACACGTACCTACCTCATGCACTAGTTTTATTGGTAACAAGCGAAAACATCATTTTTAAGCAAAGCATGATATCAGTTGCATCATTAACATACAGTCCTCTCCCCCCCCCCCCTTCCATCCCTACCCAAATCTGTATTATCTATAGGTTTTGGTTAAAAATACTTTTATAATTATATTTTTATTGGTATTTTAGGTGGTCCCTGAAGGAGATATGGTGTGGTGGTGTGACCACATTATCAGAGGTTTTAATTCTCTATTTGCACCTAAATAGACATAAAATAGTAGAAGCACCACAGAAGATTCAGGATGACATCGCGGGCAAAGACAGCAGTTGACACCGCCTCCGTGTCTGAGAAGAGTGATAACCCAGATGATCAGGAAGATGACGAAGATGAAGAAGAGGAGGAGGAAGAAGAGCAAGAAGATGAAGAGACAGAGGAAGAAGAATTAGACACAGAGTGAGTATAACATCAGTCAGTGTTCTGTGTATCTCATGCCTGCCTGGCTGGGATCTCAAGGGTTATTTTTGTTGCTGTCATGGAAAGTCTTCCTGTAAATTGGTTGTGAAGTTCCTTCTCTATTCTGCACATCTTTACATGGTTTTCCTGTTGTGTTTGTGAGAATCTTGATTTCAATTTAATGTCTGATTTTGATATTTCCATCTTCATTGTATCTTAAGCAAATGTTTTCCCTTTGTCTTGATTGGCTTTGATATTTTAAAGTATGATTATACTTATTTTGTGTCAGTTTCACCTTTGCTTCCATTTACTGTTTAATTTCACTGCTGAAATACATGTTATATGATTCCAATGTGTTTTTGCTATGAATGGCTATGTGTTATCTCGTCTTTTCTCTAAAACTTATCAGTTTCTACTTTCTATTTTTATCTGATTTTTACCTCACACCTTTCCTCTTCAATTCATAAACGCTGTTTTAGGTCAGAAAAACCAGTTAAAAAGAAGGCTTGGAGGCCTAAGAGGTAAAAGCATGAAGTGTTGAGTTTTAACTTAAATTGGTGTTGGTATATTATTTCAACTGTGTGAAAAGCTAACAAAAAAAAACCTAGTAGCATCTAATGATATCACAGTAAGCTTTTATGTTTAATAGTGCTTAAGTAAGTTCAATATTTCTAGTTGAAATATGCTAATCAAATTCATGGGCTTTGTATTTTTGAACTTGGATTTTTTTAATATCATTTGATACAGGAACATAAAATTATACCTCCAAGAGTGCCAGAATGTATAACCTTATTTCCCTGTATCAATAACTATTGGTTACCTAGCTACCATTCAGAGAAACAAATTCTAATGTGAGCCATTTAAAGTTAAGCAATTGCCTAGTTTAGAGGTTTGGAAAGTTAACAATGGGTGCCACCACAAGGTAGAAACAGTTCAATGAGCACAAGAAGTAGAAATAGATGTGTGTGTGTGTGTGTGTGTGTGTGTGTGTGTGTGTGTGTGTGTGTGTGTGTGTGTGTGTGTGTGTGTGTGTGTGTGTGGAGTATTGTTTTTTAAATGATATTTATAAATACTGTAATAAAATTCTGATTTCAGTCAAGAACATACAAATGTTGTATGGACAGGCAGTGGGAAAAGGACCCCTGTTCTAATATTTAAGCCCCAAGCTCTAGAAAAGAAGGAACCTCAGTATAAAGTAATAGGAGGTGGGTGATAAATTATTTGTTTGATTGTCTGCACCTTTAAATGAATAACAACTGTTTGGATGAGATTCATATTTTTAATCTTTAAGACCAAACTCGTTTAAAATAAAGTCTGAGACACAAATAAATGGGTGAAAGTTTTCAGGATCATGCCTGATTTTAGGATTTTTAGACTCCATTTTGATCTTTTTTTCCATATTGTATAAATGAGCAAATTGCAAGCTGTGTTTTCAGAGTTTTCATTTTTACAACTTTCACCCATGGAAATACAACATGTAAATGAATTTTTCCAAGTTTAAATTTGGATCTGTGGGATAAATATGTATTCAGAGTAGATATCGCAAATTTATATGGACATAGTTTTTATTTCCATTCTGTTTTTAAAACCAATAGAATATAATTTTAAACAAACATTAATATAGAAGACCTCAGTTCTCTTATGCAGATGTGCATAAAATATTTAATGAGCTTCTAGTTTTAGAATGTTTAAGGCTAAGAGATTTAACAATAACTTTATTTGTGACTTGTATATAAGAACCTCTGTTACTGTAATTCTATACTAGGCCATTGTATTGGAATTCCATACTAAGTAAATATTGTCTCAGAGTGGAGGGTATTGACATTGAATGGAATATGTGTAAGCCTCAGTGGTAGGCTATTGACTGCTATTGATCTTGATCAATGTTAAGAAGAACAGCTGGTTAGAAGGAAGATAAATGGCATTAATACAGTTTATCCATGTCCTGGGAGACATCATGTGGTCCTGAACCCATTCTCTATACTAAACCCTAGAGCTTTGTACCTTAATGTCTATAATACATTTCCTTTAGAGGATTCAAATGGTAGTTATCATTTCAATATTTTGCAAAATGAATTTTATACTTCCTGAAAATAAGCCAATGTACTTGCTATAGTTAGATGTTAAATAAAGTTCAAAGTTTTTAACAAATATTTTAGAATCTTGAGTAGAAATATTTCTCTTTTCATTATAATTTCCCAAAATATGAATTTTTATAAATAAAAATGAATGAAGTTCAGCATGAAACTTTGAATCGGCATACCTTTCTATTTTTCTGAATTCTAAAGGTCGATACAAAATGGCATCTTTGTAGTGATAAATACCACTGGCAAGGTCTATAACAGTTTTCTACTTCTTAATGATTTTTGTCAACCTCGCTCAAGTATCCATCTCAGTATTTTAACAATTTATCGCGCCGCTCGGTTATCAAGGTGTTATTGCTCGAGCATCACAGGGTGACTCCCGCTCTCGCCACCAACACCAACCAATTATTGAACCGAGCAAATAATTTCTTCCTATCTTCTCATATAGCAACTATAAAAGAAAGTGGCAGTGTTTAAGACTATGACAAACCAATTCTTCATCTTGTTCATGTCTATGATTATAATTTGTTTGTTTTCATTGTCATTGCCTCCACTTCTCAATATATTTAATTATAATATTATGATATAAAACATTTCAGAAAAGTACCACTTGGCCTACAAGTTAATAAGGACAGAGTGTAAATTATTGAGATCAATTCTCTCTGCGCATGGTTTTCATGAGGTAAGTTATAGAACTCAGTACAAGTAAAATAACAGAGGCATGTTGTTATGAAAAATGTACATGACAATATCCAGAAATGAAAAACTATTTACTGTTTACTGTTAGTGAATTTTTTCCATATACAAAATTGCAAAGATATAAAGATGGAGAAATTCAGCATGAATACTACAAACTTAGAGAGGGCAGTTTTCAGTCATTCCTTTATTGATTTTTATGTGTTGGGGAAACCTGAAAAGTAATTATCCTAGGCTCACACAAAAGTTTCGTCAAATACTGAAGTTTTAGTTTGGCTGAAGAAGCTGAAATTGTTCAGAAAAATTTGGCAAATTTATCAGTGTTTTGATTTTAAATTTCAGTTAGGTTAATGTTTTTTCAACTTCTTGACTGAAACAAAACTTATTTTTGGGTCAGCCCATTATTGAAAAAAAAGTATGAATATGAGGTTGTTGCAGAGAAATTTACCTCCCTGCAATATAATGACTAAATAATGAAAATTCTTAATCTGCAATTATACCTTCTCAGATTGCAGAATAATGACAGTAAATTTGAAAATCAATTTCCCTGAAAATCTCAGGTGGCAGCCATATTTTATTTCACTCCCTGAATTACTCATTATTTGTTTCTTTAACAGTCTTTTGTCCTATTTCAGGCACACCCAAACAGCAATGATTTCAATCTGATGTGGACAGGTTCTCATCTGAAGCCTTACACTCTCAGGACCCTGACTGAGTTCCAGAAAGTTAATCATTTCCCCAGGTACGACTGCCATTTTCTTTTACGCAATTATAATTGACCTTTAAAACTGATATGAGCTATATAAGAGCTTATTCTTATTGGTACATTTTATGATAATCATATATTTGTTTTAGCTGCTAGAAGAAAGCATTTTTAACACCTCGAATGTTGTCTTTCATATTGTCTTTCAAAATGTTCATACTTTGACGAAATGCTTCTCTCTGTTGCTTAAGGTCTTATGAAATAACAAGAAAGGATCGACTTTTCAAAAATATCCAGCGTATGCAGCACACCAAGGGACCGAAACATTTTGACTTTGTCCCTCCTAGCTTTATTACACCGGGGGAGTTTCAGGACTTCTGTAGTAAGTATTTTGACTTTATGTCACTTAGCTTTATTACACCAGAGGAGTTTCAGGACTGTGCAGTAGGCAGGCTGTTTAATTTTTACGTATACATGCAGTTTATATGTGAAGATAATTGAAAAAATAGAAATGAAAAAGTCTGAGCCAAGATTGAAATGATAATGCAAGCCATTGCTTTTCATGAAAAATGTCAAAATATATGAACTAATATGTCTGTGATGACATGTCTTTGCAGATGTTGAATGTTTTTAAGTCATCCAAATGTAAGGCGCCATATAAGAATCTTATTATTATTATTATTATTAAATTTAAATGGAATTATCTCCCTCTTTCCAGCTTACTATTTAAAAGACAAGGGACCATGGATTGTGAAACCAGTTGCCTCATCTCGAGGCAGAGGCATTTTCCTCATCAATCATGTAAGTGTATTGTTTGAGAACTTGTATTGAGTGTAATGTGCTTTGTTGACAACATGATGTAAGCTTAAACTATTACATGACAGTGTTGTTGTATGTTAATAGTAGAGATGGAGAATTAAGGCTAATATGAAATTGATTTCATCTGTATTTTAGCCGGAACAGGTCCCGCTTGATGAAACTGTGATTGTGTGCAAGTATATCCCAAACCCTTTGCTGATAGATGGTAAGTTTTCTGCCCAAGGCCCATAAAAAGTTGGCGCTTAGATTTGTTTCATAAGCCAGAAGCAGATTCTGTGCTTCCACAGTGCTTACTGAGGTTTTAAATTGTAACACTTGCTGTGCTATGCTAGACAGCTGTTGATAGCCGGTTTTCAATATTCATAGAAAATATAGAAACTAGTTATTGATATGTATTTTATTGATGATGGTACTGGTTAAAATGTAAAGTCAACAGTGATGCAGTTTTTAAGAACTTAAATCTTTTTTCATCACTGCAATAAATTCTTCAATACGTTCTCTTCTGTAGGCCCTATAGTCAAGTAGGTGCAGTTTGTTCTTGAAGAAAGTTAACAAGAGGAGGAGTAGCCTATTTTCTTACTTTTTATCATTCCTGACTTTTAAAAAGTTATATGCTGTGGTATAAAAAAATGACATGATTTATTGTTGAATTTTATCTTTTAGGGTTTAAGTTTGATGTCAGGTTATATGTGGGGGTGACATCCTACGACCCTCTGTTGATTTACCTGTTTGAAGAAGGTCTTACAAGGTATGTGTATACCTTGCAGTTTTTACTCATTTGATTACACCAAAATTGTTTTATTATATTTTCTGATGTTCATTATAAATACACATAAAAGATGATTCCAGAATTTTGAAATGTGTGTTGGGTTCAAATCAGAAAGTAAGTTTTTATTGGTGACTAATAACCATTTCTCTTTAAGACAATAAAATGTTTGGATGAATTACATGTTTGTAATGATTATTTACTGCTTAAGGTTTGAAAACTCTGATAATTGTACATATTTGTACTGGTATTGGCCATAAAGTGACTGTCACAGATATTTTAGTATGGATGGTGACAATGTCAGAGTCTGAAAAATGATCTTCATTGTAAAAAATTTTGCTTACCTGATGTATTTTTTTCTAATCCACTGTCAGCACACTTTCCCCTTTATTTATGATTCTGTCAAAGAATAAAACTTCTCATGTTCCTGATAATGATTGAACTGATAACTGTCATTGTAGGTTTGCCACTGTGAGATATGACAAAAATGCCAAAAGTCTCAGGAATCATTATATGCATCTTACAAACTACAGTGTCAACAAGAAGAGCAAAGACTATGTAGGGTAGGTAGATCATACTTGTAAGGTACGTCAAAGGGGAAGTGACCAAACATACCACCACACTGCACTTGTCAGTCTACCCATATCTTCCAATCCTGTGAAAGCTTTCTTGATTTTACACTAAGTCATGAGACTTTAGGCTCTACTGGATGACTTTCTTTTTGTGTGTGTGTGTGTGTGTGTGTGTGTGTGTGTGTGTGTGTGTGTGTGTGTGTGTGTGTGTGTGTGTGTGTGTGTGTGTGTGTGTGTGTGTGTGTGTTTGTTTCCTGGTATCTGCTGACACTAGCTATGAATGAATCTTAATACTATGTGTTATGTTTAACTAGCTGACCAGGCATATTAACCAAATTAAGAAGTGTTTATATCGTTGAGTTGATTCTTTTTTTTTCCAGGAATGATGACCCTGATGTTGAAGATTATGGCAATAAGTGGTCCATGGGTGCTATGTTGAGGTATCTGAGCTCAGAGGGGTATGACACTACAGGTAATAATAATAATAATAATAATAATAATAATAATAATAATAATAATAATAATAATAATAATAATAATAATTGGTCCATGGGGGCTATGTTGAGGTATCTGAGTTCAGAGGGGTACGACACCACAGGTAATAATAATAATAATAATAATAATAATAATAATAATAATAATAATAATTGGTCCATGGGTGTTATATTGAAGTATCTGAGTTCAGAGGGGTACGACACCACAGGTAATACAAGAAAAACAGTTTTTATTTAAGAAATTTGTGCTTTGTATAAACCAGATGTCATGTTAAAACATTTCCTTACTTATAAGACTTGGTATGGTTCATTTTCCATGATGTTCATATGGCTTCTACTTCAGTGAACACTATTGGGTGTATGGTAGTATTAGCTAAGCATGAGTGAAATATCTAATGTGGGTCAACTTCTTCATGTTTCAATTTCAAAGTGTGTCCGATGTTTTATAGACAAAGCTCAGGGTAAATGTATTGGCCTTAATTCTACTGAGATTAGAACAATAATTGAAGGCTTTTGTTTTCCAGCTCTGATGATGAGAATAGAAGATGTTGTGATCAAAACCATCCTCTCGGCTGAGATGCCCATTGCTACTGCTTGTAAAATGTTTGTGCCATTCAAGGGAAATTGTTTTGGTGAGTGAAAACTGGTGGTATTTAAAGTTTTGTAAAAGGTCTCCTGAGAAGTTAAGAAATAGTACTTAAGTTCTTGTTGTGAAAGAGTGGACTAAGAAAGGCACATTTTGATATATTTATAAATGTCATTTTGTAATATTTTCAGAATTATATGGGTTTGATATTCTGATAGATTCTAACCTCCGCCCCTGGATCTTAGAGGTTAACCTTTCCCCCTCCCTGGCATGGTAAGTGTGTGGAGAGGCTCTGGTGTATGGAACGTGATTCCGTGATTTTATTTATTTCTGCCTTCCCTGGTTATTTCTTGCAGATTGTGAAATACTTCTAACTATTGAAATTAGAATTTTTTAACCCTTTGGCATTGGATTTATGAAACTGATATGCAAATCAAAAGAATACTTCTGTTTTGATATTTTAGTGATTCTCCACTGGACTTGAAAATCAAGGGTCACATGCTGTCGGATCTTTTCAGTCTAACAGGTAAGCTTTACAAGATTTCCCATGTTGCAATTAGGGGCCAGTCTTACTGTCTAAATTTGCTTCTGAATGTCATTACATTGAGGTTAACTTGACTTTAATGTGAATTTAAAACAGATTTAGTAAACAAATACTGTAAAAATTGTGTTAGATAATGTCCACATGCCCAGGTTAGCCAAACTCGTATGACACAGTAGATATCTGGTATTTGTTATATTCAGGCTTTGTGTGTCATGATCCTATGGTGAGGAAGCCAGCACAGAGTAACAGAAATCAAGATGTTCAGAATAAAAACCCTGCTAGAGCTCAGGTAAGGCTCTTGTCCTGTAATTTTCTATAGAAGAGAAATTATTCTAGAATTCCCTTAGTATTACAACTGTAGATGGATTCAGAAAAAAAGTGTCGTATAGAAATTAGACAATTACATTGTTGGAAAGCATCCCCCCAGGACATAAGAATGTGACATGTTCCCACCTTGTCATTTGGCTGTCAGAAGAGGTTTATTACTCTCAAAGTGGATCTCAAGGTAAACCCTGTGTTATCCTGCACTCAGTTATTCTAAATGTCCGTATAGTTTTGTTTTCAACACTCCACAGTCATAACATGAACTGCAATGCACTGCATGGGGAAGCATATATAATCCAGCTTGAGACAAATTCTATTCAAAGTTGCAACTTATTTTCTTTTGTGTAGCATGATCAACGTTTTCTAAAATTTATTTCCAAAAGTAATGGTAACAATTTTTTTCATCAGCCTTTAATTTGTAAAAATAAATTAATCCAAGTTTTCCATGTGTCTGCTCAGAGCACTATGTTAAGAAGACGTCGAGGGGGAGACACGTCAGACAGTGACAGCAAAGATTCTGTGGTATATCTTGTGTGGGATACAACGTATCTTGTGTGGGATACAACGTATCTCATGTGGGATACAACGTATCTTGTGTGGGATACAACGTATCTTGTGTGGGATACAACGTATCTTGTGTGGGATACAATGTATCTTGTGTGGGATACAATGTATCTTGTGTGGGATACAACGTAGCTTGTGTGGGATACAACGTATCTTGTGTGGGATACAATACCATGTGTGATGGAGTGAGCACACGTGTGTTTGGGGTTATTTTGTTTTCAGATTAACAATGGCTGATGATATTTTATGGCAGTTTGATCTAGATGTTTTAGCTCGTTATAATGCACACTGCATGCCTTTCGATTTACGTTGAAAAATAGGTTGCCCAGTCTTAACACAACTTACAACTTGATCACACCTAGAGGAATAAAATTGGCGTAAAATGTTTTAGAGCACATGATGATAAAAAGAAAATAATATGGTACTATTTGACATGAAATGGATAATGCCAATTAACGTTCTGAGCTCTTGATATAAACTAGGTAAAACATTTTAAAATTGAAAAAATATTCAAAATGTATTCTTATTGTTTGTTAAATAGAAAATGTGAGTACAACAGAAGTATTCACCAGCCTTTTGTATTCATATTATAAAAAAATAACTAAAAAATAATGAATTTGAATGATGTGTGTTCTCCTGTTACTTTCAGTCAGCGCGACCTCCCACGAGGTCAACTGTGGTAAGGTCAAGGTCACCACCTCAATAACTCCTCACTGTTTTCAAATGTTCAGTCCCAACCTACTAAATGAAATTATTTTGTTACATCTTGTGTCATGGTACACAGATATTATTATTTTATTATTCTTAAATTCCTTTGTTAAAAACTCACTGCTTTTATTTTCTTGTCCAATAACAAGTTTCATCACAACTAACCACCAGAATGTATCCCTTTACCCTGTTTGTTTGCCTTTTGTTTTTGCAACTTAACTTTCGGCTTTGATTTTATCCCCAGAAAAATCTCCATGAATCCCAGGTTAAGAGATATGATACTTTTTAATATGTTTTGAACAAATATTAGGAAAAAATGTGGATAAATTCACATATATTGTGATTTACATGGCACAATCCCACCAAAAGTGTAACACGGGTCTGAAAGCCATTTCTTAAAAGCATCGTAATCTTTTTAACATAATCTTTCATCTTTTTCATTCACCTTTGAAAAATTTTGCTCTTAAACTAAAAAAACTTTTTCACATTTTATCTCACTGTCCATTTCTTGTACTGTGTTAGCATCATAGTCATCATCATCATCATCATCATCATCATCATCATCATCATTTAAAGGGGTATTTAAATTGTGATTGTTCTAGGATAGAGAAAAGGACAAATATATAGTATTTCAATGTGTAGTGTTGTACTTTCAAACTGTCCCAGTTCTCTCCCTCTGTAATAAAACCTTCTCCACCCTAACATAACTGATGGTGTGTGCTGTGTTTTATAGCGACAGAGATCTGGTTCCTCAACATCGCAGGTTTGTAAACAACTGCACCATTTTAACTTCACTGCACCTACCTTGAATGTAGATAGAAAGTGGAGAGGTATCAGTTCACTTGTTTCCTAATCTGAGCTTTTTGATATGTGCTTAAGAGCCCCCCTTCAGTTTGCCAAATTAAGCTGTATTTCAGGTTTGTAGGCCCAGAATTGTTATCTTGTCGTATTGTACAAAACTCTGTATATAAAGCTCAGGTTAAGAGCAGTAGTGGATGATACTCACATAGTTTTGTAGATGTTATCCTCTCATTAACTCTGTTATATCTGGTATTGGTTTATATTTATGACTACACAAAGAATTGGCCATTATTGCACTTTCTGAACTTTTGGACTTATAATGTTTTTGCTCCTTTGGATATTCTTCTTTATTGAACAGTTTGTCAAAAAATGCTATTAAAAAACATTTTATCGATTGTGTTTATCTAAGTTTGCCAATTTCTCAAAAGATACTTGTTATTTAAATGTAGAAGTCTGTTTGCTAAATTTTAGTTTTTTGCCATGAGATAGCTGTTTGAATTTCAATTAATTTATTGTACTTTGATGAATTTTGAATGTTCCTCTTACTAAGTCCATTTTAATCAGCTGTAATAACTTTCACATTGCACTAAAATTTTGTATTTTGATAAGTGAGGGATAGTATCATTGTGCTATTTTTACCTGCTGTTGCATGGTTTAATATTTCTGAATTGATATTAATTCATTGGGTCAAAGTGTCTTTCTTATAAATGTGACTAAGTAATGTCAGAAGAAATTTAAAAATCTAACTGCATGTAGGAAGTGCAGTAGTAAAAATTTACAAAATATGACAAATGTTTTCTACAAATCTTTTATACACAGGTTCAGAAAGTTTCACCAAATGCAGCCATTTTGATTTAATAACTTGAAAAGATTTTCCTTCAACAACACAGCATTAATTATGAATAACAAGCTGGACCTTGTAATAATGGTGTTTTTTAAGGACAAATCCTGAAGCAGCGTACCATGCTGTGTGAGATAAAGAAGAGAGTATTTTACGTAAATTGTCTTACTTCCAGCGTACGCGTCCCCAGTCAGCAGGCTCTGCTGGCGGCAAGGAGTCAAAGGGAGGCTCTGGGTTGTCAGCTGAGGATGGGCGAACACTGCGCAGAGTGAAAGAAGAATACAGCAGGCGCGGAGGTTGGGTCAGAATATTCCCGACTGCGGACTCATGGGATCTTTACAGGTAAACTTATAGAGACAAACTCATGGGATCTTTACAGGTAAACTTATAGAGACACCTGCTGTGTTGAATATGAAGCTGGCTGTTGATAAGATTCAGGTCTCTTGGTATCTTCCTTTCTTAATGTCAGATGTGGTTGTCATAATATTGACATTTATATCACCAGTTACATAGTATCACCTTCTAATTCAACTATCTGGAATGGTAAACATTCCTCTCTGTGTATTAGTAGGTGTTGTTTTATTATTTCAGTCAGTTCATGGAGTTTAGTACCACTTCCAATCTGATGCTACACCAAAGGCTCTACCCCTATAGGTAAGCAGTATTATTATTTTTTAAATTTTAATGATTTTCCCCTTTTTTCCTTTTCTTTTAATCTTAAGTCCAGTGTGAGTTTACAAATGTGCTTTGGAAAAAAACCCCTAACTAGTGATATATTGTTGTGCACTGTTCCAGGCACCAGGTACAGGGGAAGTCAGGCTACTCTACACAGACATCAAAACTCAAGTAAGTGGTTGGACACTCATGTTAATATACACGCACGCACGCACGCACGCACGCACGCACGCACAGTCAAGCAGTTGTGTTCCTTTACATTAATATGTTATGTATTGTTTTAGTCCACAGTACTCTACACCATTTGGTGTATAAATAAGAAACTGCTTTAAAAATTGAAAAGAAAGGCAACGGGGAAATTGGATTCAGAAACATAGAAATTGTATGAATTCAGAACCATTTTGTACTTCAGGTCAGTCCATATTCACAGTGCCCCAAGACCTATTCTTGGATCCGAGGTGAGTGAAGATTGTGTGACTAGGAATTCTCTTCAGAAATTCTCTCTCTTTAGATTATTTAGTACATCACACTTGGCAACAGCGCAGTACATGAATCTAGACTACACAATGCAGTAGTTCACAACATATTAGAATGTAGTGCTCAGTATGGTTAACTTACTGTAATAATAGAACTGAATAGATTTGGCTGATGTTCTCAGGGACATTCTAGGCCATGGAGGGATTGCCTTTGGAAAAAAGGTTCTAAGATGTTTGAGAAAACGGATCAAAACAGGATAAACAAGTGCTCATCTTTTGTTTAAATACACAATTGAAATGGAATAACCCATTTTGTGGCCTAAAGAAATGCGCCTGAGACTGTAGAATTCACATGTTAACTGTGTAAGAGAATCTACAGCAGAGGGGGGTAATACAGCAGAGGGGGGAATACAGCAGAGGGGGGAATACAGCAGAGGGGGGTAATACAGCAGAGGGGGGTAATACAGCAGAGGGGGGAATACAGCAGAGGGGGTAATACAGCAGAGGGGGGTAATACAGCAGAGGGGGGAATACAGCAGAGGGGGGAAGTACAGCAGA
>NW_019773692.1:336282-381196 GCF_001039355.2 Lingula anatina | reverse complement strand
AATACAGCAGAGGGGGGAATACAGCAGAGGGGGGGAATACAGCAGAGGGGGGTAATACAGCAGAGGGGGGTAATACAGCAGAGGGGGGGAATACAGCAGAGGGGGTAATACAGCAGAGGGGGGGTAATACAGCAGAGGGGGGGAATACAGCAGAGGGGGGGAATACAGCAGAGGCAGTGGGGTATTTTTCTAGCTGTCTTCATATTTAGATGGAAACAACTTTAGAGAGAATTACATAAAGCTCTTGAGGATAACAACTCATCTTTTGGTTTAAATTCTATATTTGAGCCTCAGAAAAAAACTCGCCTGCCTTCTAACAATGCATGATGTTATATATCTGTATTTCTTGTCAATAATCCATTTGTATTTTAGGTCATCATGAGCAAGATTAAAAATATGAAGGTATACATCTGTTTAAATTTTCAACATATTATTCATTAAGAATACCCTGATGAAAATATGAGCAAGTTCTTTTTCATGTCACGTTATAGCTTTGAAAGCTTTTGGATTGCTGCATATTTTTGCATCACTGTGAACTTAGGGTATTCTTTATTGTGTTGTAAAATTTTCAAAACAGAATGAAGAGGTGTGATCCATGTTGCTTGCTTTTTATACATGTATATGCATGTATCCACATTGGAATGTATACATGTGAATACATTGATATGTGAAATGTTGATAATCCATGTGGCACTGGTTATGTTCAGGTCATAGCACAGATTTCCCAGTTTTGACAAACTGACTTGAAATATGAACTGAATTAAGCTTTATGATATCAACTGAGCAAAAAAAAAAATGAAGATAAGACTATAAAAGTTATTTTGCACTATTAGAAAGCACGAGAAAAGAAGAAAGTTTGATCATATTTTTCTACCTAAAGATATGAAATAGAAAAGATTTTCACTCAGAATAAAATTAGTGTTTCATTATTAAAGAAACTAGTATTTCTGGATCAGTTGAACAAAATGTCTAGTTGTGTTGATGCCCAAGTCTCATATAAAAACAATTTTACATTGGCATTGATTCTAGTAAAACCCTGTTTCCCATACCTGGCTTAAAGCATTATTTAGAGAAGGTACAAGTTTCCCCTTTACTGTAGCTAGCTTTCCCACCTTTGTATGACCAAGAACCACCATTGTATGACCAAGAAGACATGGATGAAATAATATTGGCTAACCTACTAGGTAGAGATGACTATGGGATCCTGGTTATCCAGCTTACTATAATAATGTTGGCTAACCTACTAGGTAGAGATGACTAGCTTATTATAATAAGCTTGCTTACATAATGATATAGACTCACTATTATTATTATTATTTTAAGAATAATAGATATATGAACTTAAGAAATATTAACCTAAAGCATTCATTAATCAAAGGAAAGATGGAAAGTATCTCTAAGATCGCATTCACAACGAGTTGAGCCAGGCTTTACAAATCCTGGGGACTAAATATGGCGGACATACATGAAAGAAAAACCGCCTAATCTTTTAATAGTCTCTCCACCTCTCACACGCCTCCCCATGTGTCGTCCCAATGGAGCTGAAATTTAATGACTTTCCCCACACAGGGACAACGTGTGGGGAGGCGTGTGAGAGGCAGAGAGACTATTAAAAGATTAAGCGGTTTTTCTTTCATGTACGTCCGCCATATTTAGTCCCCAGGATTTGTAAAGCCTGGCTCAACTCGTTGTGAATGCAATCTAACAAGATTAATTTTAAAGCTTGTCTATGAAAGACTTATTTACTTTATTACTGTATAGTGCTTTTCTAAAGCTTAGCTTACAAATTTACAAATTTTAAATAGTTTTTAGAAGTTTCTCCAGATGTGTATAGATTAGATTCTGAAATTCTTTAGTGAATAAGGGAAGATCATTTGTTATGCAAAATGCAGATTTTTGTTAATGTGTAAAGGATAAATGTTTGTTATGCGTTGCATGTTCATATCATTGAAGTTGAGCATTCATAAGATAAAAACACAGTTCACAGACTTTTGCATGTTTTGCATGATATTTCACAATGTTCCTGAATACTAACAAATTATTGATACTTCTCTGTACAATACTGACAAAACTGCATTGTGATGAAATATTCATATACCCCCAGCTTTAATTTTTCTGCAGATCATGAAACAAATCAGTATAATGTCAGATTTTATTTTTATTTATTTGTACATCAGTCCCAGTCATTTGTATATAAAATTACAACTCATCCACAGTAACCTTATATCAACAAAGACCAGCAATCTGGTCTACCATTCTAATATTTCAAAATGGACAACATCATGTGGAACAAGTACGTCATTTGGGGATGTGTACTCAGCCATCTTTTGCTGTAAACTAACACCAGGTGTCTCTGTATGTCTTCAGTTTGAGGAGCTCCTGTCGCATGCTGTGAAACGTGCCCAGCAATATGAAAGGAAGTTGTCGACAGGGACAAAGAAGAAAAGACGTGTTACAAAGAGAAGACCATCATCTGGGTGTCCTCAAACTAAGAAGGGTAAGGATGGGTGACACTTGTATCTGTTGTACTGGAAATAGTCCCTCCATCTTTATCTTGATAGCAGGAATTGTACCACTTAATTCAGACTAAGAAGGGTAAGATTGGGTGACACTTGTATCTGTTGTACTGGAAATAGTCCCTCCATCTTTATCTTGATAGCAGGAATTATACCACTTAATTCCCAGGCACCTCAACCCGTACTGATCACTTGTCAGTCAACAAAACAAGTTCTTTGATGAAGGATTAGATAACAGATTAATCCATGAATTGATAACAGCTTGAATCTATTTCCCCTACATTTTAGTCAAAGTAACCTGTAAGAAAATCGGGTTTTAATCATTCATCTCTTCTTTTTATTGAGGGTTGAAAGTCATATTCTCCATTTTGTTGTTGCTATTGTGATTATTTGGATTTGTGACTTCAGGTCCATTCAAAGGCACTCTAGTGCAGGGAGTTCCAGAGGGGGATGAGACCCCGACGTCCCAATCCGCTAAGTCTGAGATGTCATCACGTCCTGGAAGCAGTGTACAGACCAATAAACCTGGAGCTAAGCAGAACACGGCACAACAGCAGGTTATAATCATGATAGCAGCTTAATTCATGTGGTCTTTGTAGTTAATGTAGTGGACATTTAATTTTATGAATTATAAGTTGCTTTGAGTTTTTTAAAACTTTTTAGCAAAAAAAAGATAATGAAAATAGGTTGGTTTGATTTTTTCTGAAATATGATATAGACTGCTGCACCATGTTAGTTCCAACAGATCAGAAGTAAAATAAAACATTAGTATTGAGGCTGATTGCATATATTTCTTATCTTATTGCCTTGATGAAATTTCTCTCTCAGCAGCAAGGAAAAGGTGATGAACCTAAAGTACCACCACAGCAGAAGCCACAAGTCACTTACAACTACAACCAGCCATCTACTGTCAAGAAACCCCCTCAGACTCAGCCAGACCCCTCTGCACCCCCACCCCCCATGGTCAGACAGGAACCCCAGGGACAAGAAGCACCGCCACCCCCTGTCTCCTCCTACCAGTACAAGGCCCCGCCCACCCCCGCCCCAGCCAGTTATAACCAGCTGAACAGACCCAGGACTACGGAGCCAGTGACCACCAGAAATAAAGTCATCACCAATTTTGAGACAGCGTCTGTTATTCAGCCAGCGCCGCCACCACCAAAGTTTGACGTGGTTGGTGTGTTGGAGAAGGGAGGAAGTTTAAGGTAGGAATGCAGGGGTTTGGTTTAGATTTGGTTTGGTTTGGTTTGCATTGATTTCTAGAAGAACAGATTTGAGACTTTAAACTAAGAATATAAGTGGTGTGTTTTATTAGTTTTTGTAATAATGGTTAGGAATTTTTTTAGAAAGATAAATTTTGAGAGTGAATATAATCCCCCTTTATTATTTAAAGCCAGTATTGTAACAAGATAATTAAAAAAAGATACAAGTACTTTATTGCAACCAAATGCATCACCACACTTGATGTAAATGTGGCCAAATATGTGTGAGAATACATATTTACTTAAATTCTAATTCGACTGTATTTCAGTAAAGTCCAGGCGAGGTCAGCATTTGCCACGTATTTGTCCCGTGTCCAGGAGCGTCTGATGTCAGAGACAGGCAGCAGTGACAAGGGAGACAGAGAGGCAGCCAATGAGCAGATGGTGAGAACACATCCCTGATGAGATGGGAACTTTCCTTCTTTTAAAGGAATTCCTCTTTTTTGTTTGGAAAAAGAAATTTTAAGTTTTTGTTTGATAATACATGAAATGATAAAAAAATTCAGTGGAGGTAATAGGTTTGGTAATATTTTCTCCATCATTTGTATTGCCTGTACTTATTGAGGCTTTACTAAAATCATTATTAACTGACTGGGTAATATTTGATTGGAAACCACATCTATTCATAACTCAAGTTACTTTATCCAGGTAATTTGTTCTTATACCACCCTTGTTTAAATTGACTGTCAAAGTTTTAAGAAGTTCACTCCTGTAAGAACGTCTTTTGTATTCACTCTCCCAGGATTTGGTGCTCCGGTTCCTGAAGAGGGCGGCCGTCAACCTTCAGCAGCCATTTAAGGTGGTCGTCCCCAGCAGGAAGTTACCCATCAATGACAGGAGACGGATTCTATCCAAGCAGCTGGGGGATTTTGTCCATGTCTACTCTAGGGTAAATCTTAGTCTCTTCATATTATCCCCACACTTTTGTGACTTTAGTACTTGTACAGTAAAAACATTGGTGTGTAGATGTGATAAAACATTGTGTATGTATATATAACTCATGTTGTATGTATTCACACTTGTATCCTGGTATGCACTGTTCTACATTTCAGTGAACTCTCCAGTGGTCAGTAACTCGTGCATTGGTACTTGAATTTTCATAATAGTAAAGTGATTTGTATGATGAACAGTGAACAGTTATCTTTTTGTAAGTTCTCATTTTAATATTTATGCTTTGTCTTGCTTGATATGAAAATTGGTTTGATACGGAGAGCCTTGATCTTGTAGGAGACGGACCAGCTGAGGCAGAGGACAAAAGTGGAAGAGAAACATCTGAAGAAAGACAAGATTGACATGAACATGGTGGATGAGGACAAGTTTGGGCAGTTTATGAATGTAGCTGGGTAAGAAAAGTAGAAATTTATGGCAAGGAATTGATACCATGACAACAGTTTATTTATTTCTCTAAGCTTGATTATTATGTTTATGCACATGAATGTATAATTATTTAGTAGCATTTTCACATTTACTTTTGTAATAAGTTTTACTTTACCTGTATCATTTTGCTCAACAGTTATTTTCTGTAGTTTTTGAGACCAGCAAAAGATCTTTAATTTAACATAATTATGTTAATCTGTTAACTTATGGAAGATACAGATGAATCTCTATGTGTCTGTTGCAACGCGTTGTTAGTGAACTAATTTGGAGTGATAATCTGTTTTTTACTTCAGTGAGAGTGAGCTGGAAAAAGTGCTGACCACTTACACCAAGATGAACAAGTCTGCCAGTATTTTCTTGGGCAGTAATTCCAAGTCCAGCTATGAAGGCCCACCGGTCACTGCTCAGGCCACTCAGTCTGATATCTCACTGACCAGGAGAAAGGAGGGGTCGGATATGGCAGGGAAGGAAAACAGGGGCATCAGGGTGCCCCAGGAGACACAGGGTAGTAATGGTAAGGGTAGAGACACGGTAGTAATGGTAAGGGTAGAGACACAGGGTAATACAGGGTGCCCCAGGAGACACAGGGTAGTAATGGTAAGGGTATAGACACAGGGTAGTAATGGTAAGGGTATAGACACAGGGTAATACAGGGTGCCCCAGGACACACAGGGTAGTAATGGTAAGGGTAGAGACACAGGGTAGTAATGGTAAGGGTATATATACACAGGGTAATACAGGGTGCCCCAGGGGACACAGGGTAGTAATGGTAAGGGTAGAGACACAGGGTAATACAGGGTGCCCCAGGAGACACAGGGTAGTAATGGTAAGGGTAGAGACACAGGGTAATACAGGGTGCCCCAGGAGACACAGGGTAGTAATGGTAAGGGTAGAGACACAGGGTAATACAGGGTGCCCCAGGAGACACAGGGTAGTAATGGTAAGAGGACCAGTTTGACAAGTGTGCTCAGTTACCATGGTTTAAATTATACAATTGCTGCATGTCTCAGCATCTGAGGGTAATTAAACAAAATTGAAAAATAATGGGATTTTAATGATAAACTTTTGACAAGTGTCACAATTACAGTTGATAAAGACCGATTTGTTTTCTTGCAAGAGAATGGTGTTAATTAGATTTAGAATTTGGAGTAGATTTTTATCTACTCATTGATTGATTGTTTTTGAGAGAGAGTATTCTCTTTCCTCCCAGAAACTGATACTGTGCAAATACAGAGAGAACAATCTGGCACCAGACAGAACCCCCTGTCCTCCTATGCTGGTGCTGTGCCTATCTACAGTGCTAAGCTGACTAACAACAACATAAAACAGAGACCAGCATCAGCTAGTACACAGAGAAGTGGTAGGTACATGTGGCAGGGGCGGATCCAGAGATATTTCTTGACAGTCCTAAAAATTATCTTTGTTGATTCATTCTCTGTAAGTGACAGTCTTCTGGCAGAAAATAATTAGTTACTCGTTCATGTAAACTTGAAAATCTGACCGTCTTCTGGAAGACCCAGAAGACCACCTGAACCCGCCCCTGTGTAGTCTAGTGTGAGACTAACAGTAAGACCATTTTCAAGAAAAAAAGTTGGCTGAGATGATTGGATTATGTAACATATTTTAGATGTCTTGGTTTTTAAGACTGAGAGAGATAAGGTTCATCAGCTACATTGGCTTGTATGAATGATATACCTTAGATATACTTGTTAATGTGTGATCATTTCTTTTTACAGTAAGCACATTAAGGAATGGTGTACGAAGTATGTAGTGTCTTTAACTGTGTGTGATGTTGTATTTATTACTGTTATTGATTGAAAGGGTATTTGTTTTACTTCCCTTCTACATTATTTATCTTTTTCTTTAGTATCGCATTACATTATTCTTTTCTATGTTCTTAATAAAAATACTATGAAGTAAAATAATCTTAAGATAATCTCAGCTGTTCCATATTTAGACAGTTTTACTAGATTTAAGAATAGATGAAAGCATCCATAATTTAGATATTCACTTGCAGGGGTCAAAATCTTAGTAATTTTTCTGCTCATCCAAACTTTTCAATACAGCCTAACTGGAAAACCTAACTGAGTGATTCTCCACCAGTCTCCTGATTTTCTGTATCATTGTTCCTCTTGCATGCCTTCATTCAAGTTTTATTGTGAATTAAGTTAGTTTACATTGAGTAAACTTTGACCACTTGTGCACCACTTATCAATGACATAACTTGTTGTGTCTCATGGTCTATTTCAGGCATGTCTCGCACCAACTCTCGACCTGGGTCAGGACGTCCTATGTCAGCTGGCTCCAGCCGATCTCGGCCCTCATCAGCCACTGTGTATAGAGAAAGACCAGACGGAAGCTCAGGTATTATCTATATAGTATATCCTCTCATACTGAATTGTAAAGATATCTGTATTATTATGTTATGGTGGAAGATTGTTGTATTGAAAAATGTTTAAAATCTCCAGACAGCAGTTGCTGTTCTTTCATCAGATTATTTTGATGTAACATAGTAACTTTCTGAAGAAGACTAATAGAAATTCTAAGTAATGTATTTCTGTTGTTTCAGCCCCCCATCACTATACAGACTCTTACAATGAGAACACAGTGAATGAAGCTCTGCACAGGTTAGCACAGCGACAACAAGCACGCACCTACGCCCCGGGCAGCACGTCCAACCTACTGGGACCCAACGGAGCCAAGGAGCCTGTGCAGCCGAGTAGAAACCACCTGAGAACTCAGTCCCTGGATAGACCTGCTGCCATGAGAAGTCAGAGTAACACCAGTCTGTTAACACAGTCCAGCTCTGGTCACAGCTCTAGGAGTTCTAACAGTGGTCCTGTGAAACCCATCACATTCCCTAACAGTTACAACAATGGGGATTCTGGTCAGAGGTCAAAGGTCAGCCATGCTGGAGATGGAGGTCAAAGATCACAGCCTGGTTCTGGTGGAGATATGAGTCAAAGGTCACAGGGTGGTCGTCCTGGAGATGTGGGTCAAAGGTCAATAACCAGCCTTGGTAGCAATGATAGGACAAGTACAGGGAAGCCCCCAGTCAGTAGAAGTAACTATAATGACTATGTAGCTTCCTATCACTCAGAGGGGAGAGCCAGAACTTCCCTGGACCTTACAGCAAACATGGCTGGACACCACTCCCACACCAAGTCTGCACCTCCTAACAAGAGAACCCACCTGCAGTCAGCCAATGACACATTCAATAGTTTTGCCTACGAGGAAGATGGCTTTGTTTACAATGATGATGGTGACAGTGACAATGAGGCATGGTCTAATGCCTATAACCAAGTGACGGGGGTGTCACCATTGAGCTCAGGGTACGTCCCATCACGAGGTAGTACCCAGTATCAGCTGGCTCAGCAACAGCAGCAGATGAAGCAACAGAAGATGATAGAGCAGAGCCGTACCATGCTAGAACAGAGTAAAGCCAAACACCAGGCTATGATAGCACAGGCCCACGCTGCTCAGCATGCTAAGATGGCCAAGGAGCCAGAGAGTGCCATGCAGCAGTACGCACCTAAACCCCCCTCCCAACCCCCCAGTATGAGGAAACCCACCAGTAGTCACAGGCTGGCCAGGTAAGACTTCAGTCTGCACAGGTTAAGGTAGCTAGTAGACTTGAGAGGGGGAGTCCTGGACAGAATACTTCTCTTCCCACTCAGTTAGTTCTTCTACAGATCTTTGTGGTTTAAAATTTGGGAGAAACTGTGTAAAAGGAACCTTTGCTGTTACTCTGAAATAAGACATACCAGTTTACTGTTCAAGTATGCTTCATTTAGAATATGTAATGTCAGTGGTTGCTTTAAGTATAAAATGCCACTTATATTTCACCATCTATCAGTTCACAAATGCAAAGCCTACATCAATTCACCATTTATTTGCCTATAAATTCTCCAACAAGTCTGTCGCAGCACCTGTCACTCTTTGCAATGTATAGTTCACTTTTTTTACCAAAATAAATAAAAAGAGAAGACATTTACCAGAAAGTTACAGAAACTCCTGTAGAGCACACTTAAGTTGAAATATCATGTTTCTGTTTATTACAGAGCTGTTTTACCAGAGGACAATGTCTCTGATTGTCATTTCTACAGCAGTATCAAATATGATAGTGCTACTGGCACCGTCAAACATAGTTTATCTGGCAGTAGTTTAGGTATTTCTTAGAGTTCTGGCACACACTCATGGTGCCAGTAGGGTGGAGTGTGCTTATTTGACACAGGGGAGCATTTTTGCAGTTGGATTTGAAGTAATAGCATGAGATTTCTGAGTATTTCATTTGCATGCATTTTCCACTTACACAGTTACATTGGGAAATGATAGTTTAACCGAGAAAAGATGGACTCAAGATGCCTCATCACTGGTAGGAAGGGCTGTAGATTTGATTGTGCACTTGATTGAAATGGTGCAATGTTGTAGAGTTTGTTTCTGAAAGTATGATTTACATCAGAGTTAACATTACATGAAATTGCCACACTCAATTTTACCATCTGCAGATGTTGCATATAATACATGTGCCTCAGCAATTCAATATTATAGCAATAAATACTGGTGCTGGCAGTGAGAGATCAAGTCTGAATTTTGATTGGAAATCAAAGACAAATTTCTCAGTTGAAAATTTTTAATTCTGTCTAATTGCAGGACATATAGTATAAACATTGGTGAATAACCTGCATGCAAAATTATGTACCACATAGTATTGTTATAGGAGGAAGAGGAGATATAATATTTTGATAAAACGTCTGCCAGAACCAGTGCTTTCACTTTAGGACTTATTCCTAGCCTCACCTGCTATTTCACTGCATAGCTGCACTTGCCTGTGTTTTCTTCTTTTCAAGTCTAACCCAAGTCACCAGTTGAAGATGTAGTCACAGTTAGCTGAGGTAGGTGCTGGTAGGTACACAGATATATTGACATAGAGCACACACGCAGAGTGTGTAAACTAAGAACTCTAGAAAATATACATTAGCTTAACCAGTTTAACTGTAAGCTTTACAGTGGTCTTTTTTTATCTCCCAAGTTTTGTTTTGTAGAAGGAATGAATTCTAATGTATTAATATCACTGTAACTTTCATTTTTGTATCTAGAACTGTTTTAATTTTTAAAATTTGTTGCAAGTATATCCAATTTACGTTGTGCTGACATGGTTTGTTTGGAGATAGGTATTAATTTATTAGTTTTGGTTTGTTTGATTTTGTGCTGAAGAATTTTTTCCAAAAAGGGAATTTATTATTTTGTTGATACAGTTTAAATTATTTTGCAGGATTTTGCTATAAAATGTATAGTGCTTAATTCATGATGTCATAAGTTTTCATACACTGTAAATGTATCAAAATTTGGTGATGCACATTTTAAAATTGGTTTTATTTTTAAGACAAAGCTTTCAGTTTGAAAGGTTTAATAGGTTCTTATGTGTGCAAGTTTGGTGAGTAATTCTATCTCGTGCTGTTTCCCTGTGTTCCAGGCCACTGAGCTGTCCAGTGGTGTACAAGATGAAGATGAGGACCCCATGGTGGACATCATCCTCCCCCTAAATACTGGAGGTCAAAGGTCAACAGCAGCCTCAGTTTCTATTGGACAGACAGGAGCCTGGTGATTGGTGGAGGTCGGAGGTCAAATGAAAAGGAGCCTGGAGATTGATGGAGATCAGAGGTCAACAGCAGCCTCAGTTCTGAGAAGGGAGAAGTTTTATTATCAAGGTGAAATAATAAACTAAGATGGACAGTGTCACCATATGGTTTTACGAGCTTCATTTTTTACGCACCACATCTACCATCACGACAATCAATATATTGCTTGTTACTCTATTTCTTATTCACCAAATATGTTCCATCAGTCAAGTATGCACCAAGAAGTTATTTATCATTATGCATTGTTATATAAGTTGCTGGGAGGATATTTTATGTGCCTGTGATACAAAGATTAGAATGTAAAAGATGAATGGTTGTGACTTGTTGTGAAAATTTTAAGGCGGGGGATTTTGTTTTTGTTGCTGTTGATGTTAATTATGTTTTAAAAAGTTTTATTCCAGTCCTATAAATTTTGATATAGAGTGCATATATATGAATTTATTTGGGTTACAATTACAGCTGCATTAAAATGCATAAACGTTTTCTCAAAAGAATTTTGAAGGTTTTCTGTATTTATGCACCTTTGGACAAGTTTTATTTTTATTTTTTACATATAGATGTTCATTTGAATCATGTTCAGATTTATCAGTCCTAAGGCTTTTTATTTTTATATAAATGCTTAAGAATTAAACAACTTACACTTTATGAAAGACATTAGATATGATTACTTTTATGTCAAATATATCCAGTGTATGGAAAAAGGACCTGGCACTTTTTGAATGTGTTTAATCTGTCATTGAATTCATTTAGATGTGTTTATTGTAATTCCATATATTTCATCAATTCCTTGTTGAATGTAGATCACATGAATTCACATAAACTGCATTCAACACCATTTATCAATGAAGAAAATGTTTTTAAGATGAGATTATCACCTGACCATAAGTTAGCAGTTTGATTGCAATTTCATTGCTGTTAAGCTGTCCATTTTTAGAAATTAGCCCTAAAATGGTTGAAAAATAGCTGAATGTGGCTTAGAATTTATCTTGATAAGACAGCGTACTTACCAGTAAAACATTAACATTGTGAAAAAGACTAATGTTACTGGTGGCAGGGACACCATTGTGAGCCAAGTTCTATTTGGCCAAAAGCACCTGTAGCTGACAACACATGGACTTTGTGGAATTGAAAAGGGATTTTACAAAAGATTGGAGATGAACTGATTTATGTACAAATATATATTAACTGTGGTTGAATTGGAGTATATGACTGGACCTTGAAGGGCTGTTATAATGCCACATGAAGATTATATTTGCATGCAGTTTTTGTATTCACTGATGCAGGTACCACTAACAGGGTAAAGTAGTTTATTTCTTAGCAAATCAAGTGTTCCCTTAGCAACAGTAGAAGGGATGCACATATATTTTCCTGCAAATGTAACACTAGGATTTTCATTGGTCAGGGAAAAGTTCATCAAAACCAATTTTGTTTCATATTGAAATTAAATTGTTAACCAGCCATTTAACAGCTTAGTTCTTCATGTTATTACTGTAATTTATAACTGTTTTATAGTTCTACAGTCACTTTGCTGTAGAAGAGTATATTATGATTACTTATCAAAAATATTTAATCTGTCTTGAGGACAGAATCCCTGTCTTCTTTGAACAATGTGGTCACTGTTTCAAAGGTCAGATTATGAAGACGTGTAGGTACCTCACTAAATACCTGATTGAGTATCTCATTGTCTTGAATTTTTAATTATTATTATTTGACTATTTTCAGCTTTTCTTGTGAATCACACTACTTCCTTTTAGGAATACATATCTATTTCCATTAAAAACATCATGTTTATTATATTAATTTTGCAGAATAAATGTTTTTAAAAGAAAACCAAAGTAAGACTTGGTGATCTGTTTGGTAAAGTTTTTGTCGCATAACTGGAATTGAAAAAACTTGGATAAGAAATAGTTTCTTTTAGTGTAGGATCTAAGCACCCTGAGCTTCAGAGATAACTTGACACTTACCTCTTCACAATAGCCTATCTTCATCGTGTCAAGTTACCTCTGACGAAAATAGTTTGACCTAGTTTATATAAGCCAATCGAATCCAAGTCTCAAAATTTTTCACCAAAGTTTGGTGAAAACGCTGATTGGTTGACCGTCAATCGGTAATCCTCGGCTGATTCCGCAAGCTCCATACTAACAACAAAGTTATTGTCGAGTGCGGAGACATCCGAGTAGTTCCGAGTGCATAACCGTACACAAAGAAAGCATGGCGTCTCCTACGAGTGACTACGTAAAATTATGTGGTAAGTTATCTCTTGATTCTTTGCAAAATATGAGTATATCGGAATTAAAACCAGAGCAGTTTGAGGCCCTGCATCATTATCTACTGAGGGATGATGTATTTTGCGTGCTGCCCACAGGTTACGGCAAGTCCCTGATATTCAGCCTTATCTTTGATTAGTCTGGATTTGAACAAAGCGCGCTTTGACTCGTTCGCGTTCATTGGCTAGATCGTTCAATGAGTCATTGAGTGCGGGATTTAAATTTGATTGGTGGGCGGCGGGGGCAATGGAATGTGGTCAGAGGTAACTTGACACGATGAAGATAGACTATTGTGAAGAGGTAAGTGTCAAGTTATCTCTGAAGCTCAGGGTGGATCTAAGAGTCATCAATGTTAGATTTTAAGGGAAAAAAATACAATGAATACCTAAATAATATTGGTCTCATATATCCTTTAACACGAGACACTACTATTTTAATATTAATGCATTATAGATTTTTAAGTGATCATGCAGAAAGAAACAAGTTGCTGATAGAGAAAAGAAAAACATCAGCTTTAAGGAATTAATCACTATTCAAAAATTAGTCTTGAGAATGGTTTGGATAATGAGTTCTTTGCCATCTTCTTCTCCCGTCTTGTAGCTGTGTCGGCATTAATATATTGTTCAATGCTACCAATACTTTCAGCCCTCTTGGATCAGTGTTGCTCTCAAAGTTGCTTTTGCCTCTGCTGCAACAACACTGAATATTACACTTTTCTTCCTAGCTACTAACATTCATATAGAAGTCAAAGTATTATTTACCATGCACAAACTGGCCTGACCAAATATTCATAGACTCAGATTTTACTTCCTTTTAATTTCTTCATTGTGGTCCTGCTACCTGAGATGAAAATATTTTCCCATTACAGAGGTTGTTTGTCCTACGGTAGAGGTGGACGGCATACGGCTGATATGTACCTGAAGAGGACAGGGAGTGTTTTGAAACAATAGTCTTGTGACAACAAATACATTAGAAAATTAAACATTTTCAAAAATGTATAATTTAAACATGCAAAGTATCTGTTTCCATCAACAGAATTTTAAATTGATTAATTATTTGAAAACAGTTCAATTTGACTTAAAAGTAACACCAAATATTCAATACAAAAGTCGTGAAAAAATACTATTACATTTACAGATTCCTTTCATTGATCCACATATTCAAAATTTACCTTTGGTTTATGTTCCCCCGTCTTCATATAACCTATACACATACTTTCTGTAGTGTGGGCCCAAACTAGTTCAACTGCAATGTCAATATCAAGATATTTCACTTATTTTAACATCTCTATAAAACTGCTTTCTTTTCTTTGTACAACTCTGGCTATTGGTCACACTGACCTGGTGATTTCAAATATTAGAATCTGGTTTTAATGTGGTATTAAAAGGAAGCCATGTTCCTACTAAATTAAACCAAAAGTTGAGTAGAGGGAAAACACAGGACAGACTCACCTTCTCTTCTTTCTGCTGCACTACTTGAGTATTTTAAAACTATAGCACCACCATACTTAGCTACCTGGTCAGATAACATATCAGATTCTGTAAAAATTAAATAAATAAAATTAAGTTTTAAAACTATAGCACCACCGTACTTAGCTAGCTGGTCGGATAACATATCAGATTCTGTAAAAATTAAATAAATTAAATTAAATTAAATTTTAAAACTATAGCACCACCGTTCTTAGCTAGCTGGTCGGATAACATATCAGATTCTGTAACAATGAGAAAACCCATTGTATTGAGATAAAAAGATCAATCAGCTTACCACATAAAGCTATAAGAATAGGTCCTGAATATAAACCTGATACACAGTATGGAATAGCCATGGCTAAAGGGACCTAGAGCAATAGCCATGGCTAAAGGGACCTGTAGCAGTAGCCATAGTTAAAGGGACCTAGAGCAATAGCCATGGCTAAAGGGACATGTAGCAATAGCCATGGCTAAAGGGACCTGTAGCAGTAGGCATAGCTAAAAGGACCTGTAGCAATAGCCATGGCTAAAGGGACCTGTAGCAATAACCATGGCTAAATGGGGCTGTAGCAATAGCCATGGCTAAAGGGGTCTGTAGCAATAGCTATGGCTAAAGGGGGCTGTAGCAGTAGCCATGGCTAAAGGGGCATGTAGCAATAGCCATGGCTAAAGGGGGCTGTAGCAATAGCCATGGCTAAAGGGACATGTAGCAATAGCCATGGCTAAAGGGACCTGTAGCAGTAGGCATAGCTAAAAGGACCTGTAGCAATAGCCATGGCTAAAGGGACCTGTAGCAATAACCATGGCTAAAGGGGGCTGTAGCAATAGCCAGAGGGTTCACTGCTCCAAAGATATGTTGGTCTAATTAATGCATGACTTCAGTGTATAGTTACTGGTAAAGTTCATCAAAGGTGAATACATACTCTTTTTGGAACCAATGAACCTTTGGACCAACAAAACTTTGGACTACCTACCTTTTAGCTATGCCTACTGCTACAGGTCTGCTCTTGCTAAAAGAAAGAGAAACCCCTTCCACTGAATTTTACCCCCTTCAGAACATTTCAAATGAAACCCAGCAACCATTCCCCAATCTTTTATACAGTAAAAATGCAGAAAAATGTTCTTGCATACATAGGTCATATAATGCCTGTGATTGTGAAATGTAAACCTGACTACCTATAAACTGCCTGGAGAAAACATCTGTCACAGCCTGTGAAATGTCGTCTGCTCCCCTGACCTCAAGGGCACACTCCCTGGCCAGCTGGGTGTAGATGAGGTGCTCTCCACAGCCTGAAAGACACCCAAAACTGGCTTAATAAAGTGAGGGTGAGGGACTTCTGTCATTGTTCCATAGCGCAATGATCACAGGAAAATTTTTTTGCGTGTTTTAAAAAAAATGGAGCAAAGAAACAATTTGTTAAAAGTCATTTAGCTGCCAATATTTATTTGAAAGACAAAAGTACAAATCATTATAATCAATAATTGTAAGTACTTTTAAGTATATATTTTTGACTTTAAAGACCTATTTACCTGAAGTACTGACTGCCACGCCAGGTGTGACATCTTTGATATTATCAGCCCAGCACCCACAACCAAACACTGCTGCCTAATTATTGGGAAACAGAATATAGAAAATTCAGTTTCTAAATCAAATGAGATACATTTGTAAACAAAACCATCATCATCATCATCATACAAGAAGCAGTGACAAATTTGCATACTTGCCGTGTTCATTTTCAATAACACTTACAACAATTACTTAAAGATGCATATGAACTCAATTTTTTGCTACAAAAGTCGACCAAATGTCAACACATATTTTCAAATAGTATCACTTAAAGAAACACCGAAAGATATTGTTTCATATTAGCCGAAAAAGGATATTTGAACAAATTTTTGTTTGCTTACTGTGCTGTACAAAACTGGGCAGATAAAGAAGGTCAGAAAAGTAGGTCAAATTTACAGCCATAAATTTAAAGAAGTGTCAGTTTTCAACTCTTTTATTTGAGTTGTATAAGAAACTAGTAGAAGTGGTTTATATGTGTTACTGGGAATCCACGCTCCATCAATGCTCAATTCATATGTACCTTTAAGAAAGCAAATGTTTACAATGGTTTTGCAACTCTGGGGTAGCGCTAACACTCGCCAATTTAGCCAAATGCTAAAACTTACGTAAATTGGCTAAAGAAAAAGGGCTTGATTTGACATGTTTTAGCCAAATCATAATCATTTTGATAACAAATTGACAAAAATGTGGTGATTTGGCAAAGTGAAAAAATTGCTAGCGCTACCCCAGCAACTTTATATCAATTTGAACGTAAGATAATATTGTAAATTATGATTTTAATATTTCAGTGTTAACATACCTGTCCCACCCTGCCAGGACATTTCAATGCTATTCCCCCACTAGACACGGCAGCCGCCATATTTCCTTGGCAGTCGAGGCACACAGCCCCCACTGTGTCCAACAATGTACTGTCATCTTCCTTAAGTAAAAAGAATAACATTATCTCAAAAATGATATATTAATTAAATTAAAATAATTGCTGCATATTAGATATTTAGAACAGAGACTGCCCATTAAGGAGGATATTATACACTCTGGTGAAATTCCCTAAATTATTAACAACTTTTTTTAAACATTATTTTACACATCAAAATAAGAAGAAAGGGAATAGATTGTAAATATATATGTAAATGCAAAACAAAAAATGTTTATGTTGACATAAAATCTTATAATGAATTCCAACTTAACTGTCAATATCACTCTCAATGTCAGTTATAACTGGATATTACCTCCACCATCTTGACATCTTTCTTCATTTTCTTGGGCTCCACCAGTCCCATTTCTGCTCTGTCCAGTCTCCGCTGATAGTCTCTGTATGAACGCAGAGAGGAGTCTGGAGATAAAAAAGATATCTAGCACTTGGTAAATCTATGGAAAGGATAATTAGAGGCAAAAATAATAATTCTAATGAATGAAGCCAGGCAAACCATTTCTTTATTTTTACATGGTAATTTCAGTCAATTTTCCAAGTATAGGTAAACATGCCTAAATATGGACAAAACTGTGGCTTAGTGAACAACTTTTTTGTCAACCAGCCCCTAGCTGCCATCCTGACCTGTGATGAGGTCCTTCTTCTCTACCACTTCTATATTGTGTTCAACAGCCCATGCCACAGCTCCTCTGCCAACAAGAAAACTGAAATATAAACTGTAATAATTATCAAACCTGCATTGCTAAATAACAAGACCTAATATTAATATAAACTGTAATAATTATCAAACCTTTATTGCTTCATTACAAGACCTAATATTTATATAAACTGTGCTAATTATCAAACCTGCAATGCTAAATTACAAGATCTGATATTTATCTTTCCACAAAATTGTAGCACACAGTCAGTAAAGAATTTATAAGAAATCAGGAAAATTGATAAATTTACTACTCCACTGTAAATAAAAGCACATCAATCCACATCATTTTTTTTATTTTGCCTTTGAAACACTAAAAGATAAATCAGAAAGATTCCACCTTAGGCAACATTTTCTATTTTGATAATTTTTTTATTATAATTATTTTAATATCCATCTCACCACGGTGGCACCCTGCCAAGAGATAAATATCCCTTCTTCTGTTCTGTCAACAAACAGCTCGCAAGCTTCACAGGATTCTTAATACCTATAAAACAAGACATATTACTTTCAATTTACAGGCACTCAAGAGTGAGACAAAACTCATAAAGCTGACACTGACATATACACTTAATATGCTGTAAACTTTACTTGAATAATAATACTTTGCTAATAGACATAGAAATGAAATTTATTTGACCCCCCCCCCCCCCCACCAGTTTATCATTGGTATTACTGTTAACAGGACAAAAATCAATAGTGATCATAATGTATTAATGTGAGCATACTCTCCACGGCCCCTACAGCCCCAAACTTTAGAGAAGCGCCATCCATAACACTTGCATCACACTCCACAGTGCCATCTAGTGTCAGATTAGAACCAATCCCAGCGTTGGTACACGCACTGTTCTGGAACACAAACATAATGGCAACTACTCATATCTAAATTGTGCAGAAAAATAAAATATTAAACTTTAAATGTAAGTGTCCCAATTTGCATCAAATGGTATTACATCGTATTTATTCATCTTACCTTTTTTTGATAACTTTTATTCTTAAAACATCTCATTATACTTGTATAATATAATGATGTTTTTATCCTAAGTTTCTACCAGTGAAGAAATTTTACTTATATTTTTATCTCAAATGTCACCACTTACTTCTAGTTGAGTCACTGCCATTACAACAGCATCAAGGGCAGATTTCTTGTCATGTAGAGCTTCTGCTGCCTAAACAGACATAAAATGCTCAATGGGTGCAACACAGGTTGTTCAGTCTTTAAAGATAATTTATCCAAAGTTTCACTTGTCTTAAAGGTCATGAAAACATCTCTAAATCATCACCACCAGCAGCCAGAGAGTGCCAATGTTTTGCTTCTTTTCTGGTAAAATTTGCTTTTCAAAAATAAAACCAATGAACCTCTAAACAAACACATAAAACAGTTTCAAACCATACATTTTTTTAGTTTGGACCATAAAACATTTGAACACTTAAACCCACACACAAATGATTTATCTGTGAGTTAGACCTGCATCAATACCTATTCACAGTTTTCACTATGTGGTTCAATTGAAAGAATTTTACACGTACAGAATGAAAAATAATCATTACACTTGGAAAAGAGAAATTTAGTTATGCACTATCCTTTATCATGATCAAAACATATATTACAGGAGCTACTATAAATGCCCTGGCTGGCTTAATTAATTACCTTTTTGCATGCAAGCTGACAAACTTCTGAATACAGCTGTGTTTTGTTTGGTGAGTGAAACCCTGCTCCTAAATGTAAACATATCAAATGATGCCAAATGAAACGTATTGTAAATTACAAACCAAAATTAATCGACTAGCAACAGTGTATATAGACGGTAATATGTATACATTGTACTACCAATATTACTGTTTTTACCATTTTACTCAAACAAAATTTTACGTGTAAATTAAGAGTAATCAGTGACTCAGAACAAATATGTAGATGATCTTTTCACACAATGATCTGTATTTAATTTGGTGTATAGCCAATTCTACAAAACTAGAATAATAAGAATATTAGCTAGTGATTATTATGCTAAAGTAAAAATACATGTATGAGTAAATACATTTATGTGTAAATATTTTAATTATTAAACTAGAATAATAAGAATACTAGTAATGCTAATGCTAAAGTAAAAATACCTGTATGTGTAATTATTTTAATTATTAAAATAAACAAAATGCAAATACCACAAAATCACAGGATCAGCCAATTGGACAATTTAATTTTTCCACTCAATGAATACTGTAATATTACCACTGTACAACAGCTACATTTAACCACTCGTTCCTACTATTAGTATTATAAATATTGATACACTGCACTGAGAGGACAGTGAAAGGGTGCAACAGAACTGAAAATTCTGTCATCAAATACCTGCATGCACTGCAACAAAACCTTCTATACCATCATCAGCCATTACCCAGATAATGATATTTATGAATGGGAACGATTGTTATGACAAAAAGGGCAATAATGTACTATTTTCAGTACAAAAACATTAAGAGATTGAAGTATGATCACGTCGTGAAAGTAGCAGCGTGAAAGTGGAAATTAGGTTATGGCCGCTTAAAACATCTTCCGTTTTTATCGTGTTTTATATACTTATTTTAATCAGTCATTCATTTAAACATAAATTTTTGCATTTAAGATTCAACAAAAATTTACGAACTTTACTTGGCAGTTAAAGATCAAGAGTGATAAATTCAGAACAGGATATTATTTTAAAGTGTTGTTAGCGGTCTTCAAGCAAAACGTGCTATGTTAGTATGTAATGGGAACTTGTCAGGTTAAATAAGAATATCTTTGCACTGGTAAGTCATAAAACTCTAAACATACTTTGCATCGTCAAAAAATTGTAAAAATTACAGTCTTGGAAAATATTTAGATTTGTTTGTTTCTAGCGTAATAATTAGACACGATTCGGCCATGTTTCACACCCTCACTTGCAAACCGAGTGAGTTTCCTCTCGCCTGTAGAGACCCTCCTCTGCTCTTTGCCGTAGACTCTATGTAAAAAATATGATTCATTGATTATTTAGAATGAAAAATTGATGTATTCCATTTTTATTATCAAAACAATTAAATTTTACTGGTACAGTTATTGACATTGTTTGTGGCCAGTTTATTGTTTTGGAGCCCTCAGAAGACTGATGTTCACCAAAGTCAAATGGCAACAATTGTTTTATTAAATAATTTTAAAGACCTAATGGTTAACATCAGACCTAGAAAAAGAAATTAATCTAAAAATCGAAGACCTTTTTTGGAAAGAATTGAACAAGGAGAACCACAATAAACTGCGTACATATCGAAAAATAAAAAACTCCTACGATCTTGAAAATTACTTAAAAATGAACGCCACAAGCTCAGGCAAAAAATACTTAGCCAAAATGAGAATTAGTGACCACGAGCTAGCGATAGAGAAAGGCAGGCACATGAAAATCACCCTGGAACAAAGAACCTGCACAAGCTGTAAAACGGAAATAGAGGATGAGAAACATTTCTTCCTCACATGTAGTAAATACCAAATAGAGCGACAAAATATGCTCAGTTCCCTCCCAAACACTGTGAGACAAAATTATGAATTAGCAGGCAGTGATCAGAAACTATTCATCCTCCTCAACCCTCAAGATCAGAAATCACTAAAAGCATTATCACAGTATATACAGTTAGCAACACGATGAAATATCACTTTCTCTCTTTTTATGTAAGTACAATATGGTAGATTCTGTAGTAGACTAGACAGCAAACAATGTTAAATTGTAACATTCAAAGCTGAATAAATTATTAAATTATTATTCTCAAAGAGAACATCAAAACTGGCAAAAGTTGCAACATTGCTGTTATCTGCTATTGTTTGTTGTTTAATTGATTAATGTTACCATTACTCGGATTGGCCAATCTTCAATTTGATGATATACTGAGTACGTTTCCTTCACTTTGATTTGTTTAAAACCACAGATTATATCACGTGTCATTGTTAGTTTGGTGGTAACATCAGCTGTCAGTATTGAGTCCTATCAGATCTCAAATTCTCGGACATAAGAAACGTATTCTATGTGTATTTTTATATAACATCATTTATACTGGTATGTATGCTTATGTTATTTTTTATTAACTAGATTTTCATATTGATCACCTTTTCAGCAAAGCACAGTTGCATGAAATCTGCCTGCAAAATGTTTATGTGACAAGAAACTATGGTCAGATACAGCAAGGTACAGCTCCGAGTTCTCAGTCTGTATAGAGATATGCTTACAGCCACAAAAGGAAAACCAGGTCTCAAGAATATGATTCGCAGTGAGTTTAAGAAAAATGCAGCAGTACCCAAGAGTAACATTATGCACATAGATTACCTGTTGAGAAGAGGAGAACGCCAGCTGGAGACACTGAAAACCCCTGGGGTCCAAGGGGGTGGAGTGTTCTATGAAGGACCAAAACGTGGATAATTAATTAATAGTCTGTGTGACATTATTTCAGTATCACTCACATACTTTGCAGTCCATTGAGTAACACATAACAAAAGGAGTTTTTGAAAAAGGATATCTCTCTCATTTTTAGGATCAGTTTTATATCTCCTTGTGTATGTGAGACATCATCTTCTAGGATATCAGGTCATAAAAATGGCAGCAAGACAGTTGTATAAACAGATTATCTCCCACTTCCCAGAGCAGAACATGGCATTTGCATATGGCTCAGGGGTCTTCAAACAACTGGGGCATACAGACCCAACCAAAAACATGCTAGATTTCTTCTTTGTAGTGGATGACCCAGTGGAGTGGCACCGTGCTAACATTGCTAAAAATCGCTCTCATTATTCCTTCCTGAAATATCTCGGCAGCCGAAGAGTTGCCAACATACAAGAAAAACATGGTGCTGGTGTTTATTTTAATTCACGTGTCATGTGTGAGGAGAGGCTGATTAAGTATGGTGTAATCAGCACAAGACGGCTGACTGCAGACCTGTTAGACTGGGACACCCTGTATGTAGGCGGCAGGCTCCACAAACCTGTGATGATCCTTAAGGAGCCGAGTGGAGAGAACCTGAAGGCAGCTCTTCATACTAACCTGGCCAGCGCAGTGCATACGGCATTAATTATCCTCCCAGAACACTTCACTGAGGAGGAGCTTTACTGCACCATCTGTAACCTCTCCTATTCTGGGGATTTTCGTATGGTCATTGGTGAGGACAAGAACAAGGTGAGAAATATTGTCAAACCAAATATGGAAAAGTTCCGGGAGCTGTATGAAGGAATCCTCGACCATGAGGATAATGTGAATTGGTGTAAGTCACAAGGAAGACTGGAGCAGCTGAAAGATCCAGCAGCAATTTTCCATCATTTAAGTCTGCTGCCAAAGACACTTGAAGAGAGATTAGTTGATTTTTACAACAGGGATAAGCGGACAAGAGATGCGGAGGAAGTTTTAAGAATATGTGCCAAGGATTACGAGTGTGGAGAGGTGGTGGGAAATTGTGTGTCTAAAATTGTGAGCTATTCTAGTTGGAGTCAGAGTGCAAAAAGTATATGGACAGCTGGGATCATGAAAAGCTTCTGGTACAGCTTAGAAAAGTTGAAGAAAATGAACAAAGGCAGTAAAAAAGAGATGTAATAATTCTTTTCTTGGTCTTTTTTGCATCTTGTGTAAACTGTAGCAGCTGTTTGAGTAATGTAGATCTACAGCACAAAAGGTCTGTTTGCTCTTAAATTACAGGAATATTGGTGTATGATATTAGGCAGAGTAGAAGCAAAAAAAAATTCAAGTTACAATTTACATTGTCAGTTTTGTGGCCATGAAAAGAGTGCACCCATAGTTTTTATGAATTGTACATTTAGCAACTGAATTGATTCTTAAATAATAATAATAAAGGCTAACTACAGCAGGTGCTTCAATTCATTTCTTGGTTCATCATTTTCCTGATAGAGTAAAAGTTGTCAAACATTGTGAGCATCTGTAACCACAAGCCCCAGTACAAGTGGGCGAGGTGTAAAACAGAATAAAAACAGTCTTTACCCCTTCCCAAGACATCCTCCCTACCACACACACACACACAGACACACTCCAAACACGCACACATGAAAAGAAAAGAAGAGGTTATTGCAGTTTAAAGCTCTTTATTGCAAATTTTGAATATAAAAAATCAGTACACATGATGTAAAAACAGCTCAAGGCATTTTCCTTTTCATCACTTCCATCATTAAGAAGTGTAAACACAACAATTTATATTGAATAGCAACAATTTGGTGCAGCATTAACAGTGCTTCTGGACATTTGTTCTTTACAATATCAGCAGCAAAGCTGAAAGTGAAAGAAAAATTTCTTTTTTCAAAGAAAAAAAAATCCAGGTAAATGTCTTGAAATGCAGTGGCACTTTGACTGTCTAATCATTGAATTTAACTCCCTTCACCATGTTATCTTTATTCAAAATTTCAATCCAGTAGCCATCAGGATCCTTTATGAAGGCCAGACCTTTCATCTTCCCTGGAATGACAACAAAAACCACATTAGATTAATGCTGGAGGCATGGTATACACACACACACACACACACACACACACACACACAAAAAAAAAAAAAAAAAAAAAAAAAATTCTAGTCTATGGCCTTTGCAAAGTCTGCTAAAATCAAATATTAGCCAAATAGTGTACATAGCAATGTTGGTTTAAGAATATTTTGTGAACAACGAATGCAGCTGACACTCCTTCATGAGTTAGTCACCAAAGAAAGGAGAAAAAAACATTATCAAAACACAATCTGAATGACGAAATTTAAATGTTTAAACTGCCTTGAAGAAAACAAAGTGCACTTGCCATTTTAATGAAAATAATTTGACTAAAATGTACCATTCACTTTCATACCAGAAATGTACAGGGAAGAACTTGAATGATATAAACCATAGTGAACATGGTATTATCAAGCTATTATAACATCCCACTTACACAATATGGCTCATCCCACTTACACAATATGATACAGTTTGATATAGAGAGTAAATATAAATACTGTACAACAATTTGAAGTATAATTATAGGACTATTTGGGTAGGATAACCGCTGGTAGGTTGCATAACATCAAACAACTGATTTAAATATTAAAGGGATAACAACTGTTCATTTTGGCCAAAAAATGGATTTTCCTGAGGTTAAGGACAATTTTCCCATACTTACCGATGGTTAAAGAATCCATTCCCACATTCAAAGTTAGTCCCTGTTTTTTTTTTGTTTTTTTTTTTTTTTTCTAAAAAGTTTGGTTTTTTGTAATATTCTCTTAAGAGATTATTACAGAGTGTAGCCATCTATGGAGGTCAAATGATGTGATGGCAAGCACAAATTCCAGAATAATTGCGTTAACCACAGGTTTTGGTGGTAAAATGGAATTTATTACATATCTGTGAGATGTTTACAATTCATTTATTGTGAAATATGGATAACTACAGTTGTTATCCCTTTAATTTCAGTGCACTGAAGAGTTTGGTAATCAATACGATCCCTTGTCTCTTCTATCTCTTTTTCTCTTTCTCAAACAGAGGGTCTGGGCTAAATCTGTTTTCTACCAGTAAATTAATGAAAAATATCCACCACAGTGCCAAAATTAAGCCATGTAAATCAGCAGGTAGATGATTGGTATCATGGACTAAAACAATTTTTTGTTTTGCTTTTAGCCAAACTACTTACTACTCATCAAATCACTGATAAATTGGCTAAGGAATAGTGTTTTGTATGATAATGTATTTGGCAAATGTATGTTGGTATTTAATCAGAAGTGTCAATAAACTAACTTATCATGGGTCCACCACCCCTCTCCAGTGTGACTACTTGTTTCCATTACCCCCAGTCACATGTGACAATGAATTGAGATAATCAACTGATTAGGAGATGATATGGCCTAACCTGACTTTCAGACTCAGTGTGAACCTACTTCTTTATTTTCAAAATTCCACATTTTGGATCACAGAGCACATATTTGAAAATAAAGAAGCTGGCATGGATTACGTCTGTACTGAAACTCGGGTGACCTCTAACACTACACCCTGGATTTTTGTCTACGAAATTGTCTACGATTCTCCGTACCGCTTTGTTTGGATTTAGAATTTCGATCCAGTACCCATCTGGATCCTTTATGAAGGCAAGGCCCTTCATTTTCCCTAAAATACAGGGCCACATATTTTCATTTTCACAAAAAATTTATTACTATTCCAAGTAAAGTTTTCCAATAATTGTATACTTTTGCAGTAAAAATTTGGTTCTTTATAATCTTTAACAAAAATCCTGTTTCTAATTGAAAAAAAAAAAGTTAACAGTGAAGAACATAAAAACTAGATAAAATATAATTTAAAAAAACATTGGAAAAACTTGTTTAATTTAGAAGCCAACTATTAATCTCAGCATTATCACTGATTTATGTAATACCAACCATCATTTGGTCTCTTGACAAATGACACTCCATGTTTTTCAAATCTTTCACAAGCTGCATCAACATCTGGGACACATATTCCAATATGACCTGCAAAACAACGAATCAACAGCTCTAAAAACTCTAAACAGTAAAGCTGACAAATTAACAGATACTCAACAGAAATGAAGTCATGAGAAAATAGGAAAGATGTCACAAAGTCTTAAACATACATTGCCTAAATTTACATAAAATATTGCATGCATTTTGCCAAAAAGGCTATGAGCAAATAAATCACCACTGCTACCAAACTAATTTTCTGAGAAATGTGCTATGTTGCAAAAAAAATGCAAGCAAGCCATCCACTAAGTCATCATGTACAGTAATTACTCCATCTTTTCAATGGGGAAATTGTGACTTTTACAAAAACTTTATTAATGATGTCATAATTTCTTAATTTTTGAACATTAATATCGAGTGGTAGCAACATAATTGAAACTTCTTTATAGTTCTATTCTATATAATAATGTTATTTCTGTGATTGTAAAATTTTGTATCTGTAAGTTGGATTTCTTTTGCCCATTGAAAAGATCACTAATTACCATATATCTATGTAGAGTAACAACAAAAAGTTAATGAACTTTATAAAAACTTAGATCACTCATACATAAGCTGGGATAGTGCTAACACTGGCCAATTTAGCTAAATGCTAAAACTGACTTAAATTGGCTAAAGAAAAAGGGATTGAATTGGCATGTTTTAGCCAAATTATAACCATTTTGATAACACATTGACAAAAATGTGGTGATTTGGCTAAGCGAAAAAAATTGCTAGCGCTACCCCAGCATAAGGATGATAAAATCAAGTATTCAAATATTTCTAACTCACCAAAACCTCTAGGATCACTGTTACCATTGTGGTACTCAAATTCTTCATCAGACTCTGTCCCCCAGTTACTGAAAATAAATTTGGTCATTTATTATTCCTAAACTGATTTTTTTTATTTTTTCAATCACAGTTATACCTAAGATCTAAAATACCGTTTATTAGATCTTAGGTTATACTCTGCAAATATGTTCAGTTTTTCTATCTGAAGTTAGAAATGAAGTTTGACTACGAAACAAGATTTTGTGTAAAAATAATTTCTGGAAGGTTAATCTGGTGCACTGTATTTCAAACATTTTTTAAAAACTGAAATGTTGGAAAACAGTTAAAATGTATTAGTTGGTGTTCGGGTTACTTTTTTGTGAACACTAACTCCAAATGCAGGAATAAAATATGAAATGCAAAACTCACTGGGTAAGTTCGATTGTCCCAAGTTGAGAAAAGCAAAACCTGATTTTCTCGCTATCATCAGCAGGTATGTCTTCTTTCTTTGCATAACCCATGAAGTATAATGAGAATTTCATGGCTGGGAAGTCAAACTTCTTCAAAAGTCTTAAATTAAAGGTTTGATCAAAATGTATAAAATTAAAAGTCTGACCAAAAGTGAATTACTAGTAAGTCCTTTTGAGATATAGCCATAGTATCTTATTTTATTAATATTTTTAGAACAAAACATAGCTGCCTAAATCTTCAATACTTGAACTTAAGACTGTGTAAACATGGCCTGTACCTCATGCCCATAACTCCTGTATAGAACTGCAGACTTCTCTTAGGATCTTTGATTCTCATCATGGTTTGCTGCATATAAAACCCCTGAAGTTCAATAAAGAGAGAGGTGACCAGTAAAATGGATTATAAATGTGTGTACAAGATAATTCTGAAGAACTGTCATGTTTTACCAAAGACCACAATATCTAATGTCATGTCAGTCTTGTAATAAAACATATGTTGTATTCTTAGGTGATTAGATTGATGTCAGGACAGTTTTTTACTAGTAAATTCTATGATAAATGCAGTAATATAGCATTGTTTGGACTATCTTGATTAATCAGATAATCCCCTGGGTCTGTTATCATCTAGCTATTCAATAATTATGCCATTTCTGTCGAAATATCTAGCTGATATTCACTGAATGCCACAGTTACATAACTCAGTCTGGCAGGTCATCAGTTTGATTTGGTCATTTGACTGATTTCAGTCCTGAACTGATGACAATATTTTAAGTGTTGAATTACAGTTCACTGGTATAACTGCTTTTCATGAAAAAAAAACCTGATTCAATAGCTACATATTAGAGAATATATACATGTATAGAGATCATAATGCTATGGTAGCTGAACCATCACTTTAGTTTGTCAACCAAGGTAATCATACTTAACTGCCTCAACAGGTGTCTGAGGTTACATTTACTAGTAAGCACCATTTAAGCACATACTTTCATCTTTTACTGCATTAATTATCAAAAATCAGAGGAAACAATAACACATTAAATGTTTTACAGTCATAATCAGAATGCAGTGCATAAAACAGCAACATTTAATTCTGCACATTCACATTTAATTCTGAAATGTTCACTCACAAATGAGCCAGTGATATTGATACTCACTTACAGACACTCATAAACAGGGCATGGTACATAAATTAGGAACATTTACTAGTACATTGCTGTTCCACGTACTAAGACACAAATACTTGACAAATGTCTTGAATAATATTGATATGGGACAGTCCTCAGTCCTCTGATAACCCAAGGCCTCTAAAACAGTATACAAAATAGAAGTACACGTGTGTACTCCTGTGTGATCTGATCTCACCCAATTCTGGTGTCTACTCTTACGTAGCTACCTGTAATTTTACCACATATATCTTTATACACTTCTGTTTCTTTTGGAAACTTAAACACTTCAGTATATTTTAGAAATTACTATAGAAATAATGTTACTCTGTACATGTAACACTAAATCTTTTGGAAAGTTGTCAAGACTCAAGGTGAATTTGAAATGAGGTGAATTTGCGTCAACACCAAATTTCGTGATGCAAGAGCATTGACATTATAAAAAACTACCATTGCTACAGATTATACAATAAAATGTTAAAGTACTGGTAAGCAACATGCAAGCCAGGGCAACCAAAACTACAGACTTTATTTACTTGAAATGCTACGCTTTTGGTTTCTATTTGCGCATCATTTGTTTGTGACCTGATCGTGTGAATGGATACAAAAGAACAACTCACCGACGTTGATGGATCGGGTTCAGAGAGGCAAGCAGTCACTTCACTATCAGGGAGCGCCATGGTTCCTAGCTGATCAGGGACGACCACGCTCTGTAGTGCAGCTATTATGTCCTAGTGATCTGAGTTATAAGTGGGAGATAAACAGCGACCTACTTTCCAAATCTAGAAACAACAACCCATTGCGACGGAATAGCTTCACTACTAACACAATGCAATTGCCTGACTTCTCTCAACTACAAACGATGACGGTTGTGAGAAATTTTTTTTCGCATTTTTTAAGGTAGGATTACAACATCCTTGTGCGCATCCGTGAAACAAAATGCCTTAAAATAGTTAAGAAAAAAAAACAAAAAAAACACCGCGGTAAAACACACAATGTAATTTGGTGGTTGAGTGGCATATGCTTTCATTGCAACAGCTTATTTTTCAAAATTATTATTTTCATATTATGTATTCAATATGCCTAATTTTGCTTTACATATTTAAGTAGACAGATGGTATTTTGTTTAAGCAGAGGCTGATGGATCCGTCCTTTGACCCTTGCACGTCAAGGGTGACCTGAGCCGGCTTAATGAGCAAAATGAAAAGTTTATTGGCTGATGCATTTCCTTGTGTGCGTCCACCGCGCTAGACTGTTCCTCTTCTTGCCGTAGACAGGCGAATGTGGACGACGTGTTTGCGACCATAGATACGCTAAGTCAAGTAAGTCATATACACAATGTATTTGTCAATTGTATTAATTAGATTGCTATTTAAAAGAACATTGCTTTTACCTTCAGTATTTTTAGTGAAACGGATATAATAGGCCTACGTTATGCAATAATTTTGTTCCGTTTTAATGCAAGACACAAGTGAGTATTGTAAGTTCTTTCGCGTTTATTACTTATTGACACTTAACACTGGCATATTAATACACAGCGATTTGGCAGATTTGTTAGAATTGCGCTTCTCGTCAATTTTGACACAGATTGTAACGTAACGTTTTCTATTTCGCTTCTACTTTCGTTTTCAATGTTTTGATGGAAATACATTACATGTGAAAGTGATTTTGTTATATAGAGTGAATGAATATCTTTATACCTTCACATCTAAGGTGCAATCAAAACCATAACAACTAACTACTTTACGTCAATTAGTAATTATAAAACAGTTACATAGTTACACATAGGCCCCTATATAAAGAAAGTATTTTATAACCATACCGTATGTTAGGTTTTATCAACACGTTGAGTCACTGCTGACAGTAAAGGGATTGTACACTAACATAGGGGATTATTAAAATGATAGTAATAATAATAACCAATAATGGTCATAATTGTGAAATGAAAGAAAATAATTAAAGCGACACGTTTGCTGACCAATAGAGGTCTTCGGCTTCGGCTTCTGTTTACTTGAGATCGGAATGTTATTATATTTGATCAGTGTTTGTGCGTCGTTAGTTAGTGAGTAATTGTGAAAATGAATTATTTACTTTTTAGTTTTACACTTAAAACACTGCCGTGCTATAGAACTCTTCGATATCCATATTTCACATAGTGAACAACTCATTGAAATAACAAATATTCTATTTTACCACCAAAACAGCGGTTATCGCAATTATTCTGGAATCTGTGCTTGACCACGTGGCCTGTAAAGATGGCTAGCGTCTGTAATTATTCTCTTAACAAAGAAAAAAAACAGGGACTTAATGTGAATGCCGGAACAGATTCATGAAGGTAAGTATGGGGAATTGTCGCTAACCCCAAGAAAATCCATTTTTTGCCCAAAATCCGGAATGAGCGCTTCTTATTGATGTGATCTTTTTCTCGTTCAAAGAAAATATCTTCTTAGTTGGACTATGAACCACAGTCTTGTTTCATTTATTTGATAACCATATCACCAGGACAAAGAAGAAAACCGCGGTGATAGCTGTAAACGTACTCTGCCCATCGCCACGGATCCAATTATGGCTTTTAAAGAGCTCACCGCAATCGTTTATATGTTCACATTAAGCTTGGTCGACGAAAAACACGTTTTTTTCACCCAAACATTAAGGAAGCTTCGGATCTTAGCTATAAAAGGGCACCGGAGGTCATCGTAAGCTGGGCAGCTAAGTCTTTGACCTCCTTAGATTTAAACAGTGGGCACATGTACTGTTCGGAGGAGGGGGGGGGGGCATATCTACCCCTTCTATTTGCAGGCAGTGAGCGTCTTAAATTGGAACTTAGTGGTTTGGGGTGGGTGGGACAGAGTTCAACTTTTAAGTTGGAACTTCTCTTTAGGTGGAAATAGAAACAATTGGAAATCTACCACCACTAGTAGACCTATAATCTCCCGAGGTATAAAAGGAAAATATTTATAAATAAAGGTATAAAAGAAAATATATTTTTAAAAATGTCTTAAAAGAAACTAACCTATTTTGCCATATCTACACAAAAATGATGATATTGTTAGGTATCAGTAACCATTTCTGTTACCAGAATAAGAGATTTGTATACGAAAAGCGAATTCTTAAAAAAAAAAACGGTGTACAGATAGACATAAGCCGCTATTCAGATTCACATTCTTTATTGATTCACACTTTCAAGTAAAAGGTACAATCATAGACAATACAACAAACTATATTAAATATAAAAAATACATATATGAATAACCATTATTATTACACAAATAGTTATTTAGGGATATATACATAGAGTACTTCATGATCATTTGCCAGGATTGGTCTACACGAGGAGTAATTGCTCACACATAGCATGGTGGATTGTACACTCCTGACCTCGGTATTGTCTATACTATTCTGTACTTATACCCCCACAACATTATGGATGCTAAGTACAGTTCAAACTATTTACTCCAACCAAATATTAAAAATGAACAATTATAATACTCCATATATATATACTTCCTCCGACATACTCAATTTTAAACAAAGACGCCCGGTTTATCGGAGAGTGGAATGCTGATGTATATTTGGTGTATGATAACATAACTTTAGACATTTTAAGAAGTGGATAATGCAACAGGGCAATAAGAATAACAATTCTATACATTATGATGCATTGACAAACACAAAACTCGTGGTGGCTTGATGTCATAGAGAACAATTACAATATCAACAGTTCTTACATACATTCTTTTTGGTGTTTACATGTGGTTAAAACGTGAATATCAAAAAAATAATAGATGTGATTACGATTTGAAATTATACTGTCCATGATAAAAAGTCAGAAAACATTCACATCACACAGATGAACAATACTATAAACTAATAGTTTGTGAAAGTAAATTGAAGGGTTAATAATAATATATCACACTGGAGTAGAAACGTACAAAAAATGATATTCTGCAAAAAATAGAAATACAACAATTAACAATTCAAAATCCGTACATACCAGAAAATTTTGATAAGGCACTACAGAGTGGCAGATTATTTCTATCGTCATCACTGACAAATTAAACTTAAACCATAGTAAAAGGGCTAAGGGACGGACCTATGACGCGTGCGTACCACTTTTCGACCTTTTGATTCGATTTCTTTTCAATCTCATTTTATTAATTTCAAACGCTATACAATGTGTTTTCTAAATCATTATTTTTAATATAGGGAATTTTGGGAACAAGATATGTTATTCCTTTACTTATCACCTACAAGTATCACTATGTCTTGCTTTCCTGCTGCAGTGGCGGATTTAGAGGGTGTCAAGGGGGGTCCTGACTCCCCCTTCGGTTATTTCTATCGTCATCACTGACAAGCTGAATTATAGTGCTAAACCCTACCGAATGGCATTGTACACCCTTCAGTGGTACCCGAACCCGACGCCAATAATTAATACCTTGATCAGCTACAGGTAGGGCTAAGGAGGTTAAGATCTGGTCCCGTAGTACCCCCCCCCCCCCCCCGCTCAAACAAAACTCACTTAATTAAATTTATTCGCCCCTTATACCTTTTAATTAAGGCAATGTATGTTACTTAACACTCACAGAAAAAAGTTCATAAATGGCCAGAGACATATCTGTGAATATCTAGTGAAAAATCAATCTATGGTCATAGTAGAAGGAAACAAAATGTCACTCTCAGCCGATGCTGCTCTCAGTTGTATGCGTTGCTGTAGAGAGGCCGGCAGGCTTTAACTTCTTACATATACATGTTCGGCGGTGGCGCGCTTGCTGCAACTGCAAGTACCCCAAGACAAAAAATAAGTAAGAAATCAGTTCAAGAATTCAATTAAAATATAACAGAAATTACAGAATCTAGATGAAAGGCAACAGACCTTATCGTAAGTGAATAGGCCGCTGCTTGTTTAGCGCTGTGCTCTCTCCTGGGTGAGTAATCCCTCTCTCTCTCTCTCTCTCTCTCTCTCTCTCACACACACACACACACACACACACACTCATGACACACACACACACACACGAACGCACGCACGCACGCACGCACACACACACACACGTGCACTCTAAGAGCACCGGTAAACCATCTCCTTTCACGTACCTAACACGTTTATACTTACAATAATTATGTATTTTGTTCTCTGCTTCTTCAATGACTTTTAGCAATACTATTATTTTAGCATCCGTCACCATTTTCTTCAGCGCTTCGTAGTTTCCAACTGAAATAATGTCCTTGTTATTCATCAAGTTGAACAAATCGTGCATATCCTCTACCGCCTCTATTTCTCCCGCTTCGCAACCTTTTAATCCCAATGCAAGCTGTTTCATGGTCAAAAAATCACGCTTTCTCATCTTCCTTTGCAACTCAACGCTCAGGTGGCTGTGAATGTACTTTGGCCGCTCTGGTTCCATCTCAAAATCCCCCTTTAAAAAGAAACTGTAACTTTAATTTGTGCTCGACTAAGAGATCGGAAAATACAAGATAATGAAAGTTTTCTTATCTCCAATCTTTTTTAAACGTGAAATCCAACACTGTCAAATTTAAAGTAAACGTTAAACAATCACTCCCCCTTTCTTAAATCTGAGACAAAATGGCAAATAAGTTTGAGTATTATCGTAAGGACTTCATAAAGGTTATTTTTAGCAATGGGAATTTTATTAAGTCATGGAAATTTCCGTCGCCTTTACCTGTCAATATTTTGCTGAATTGATATAAAATATATGTCTATATGTAATCTATATGTAATCTATGTCTATATGTAATCAATATCAAGACAACTTACCCACTTCTGTATCTGTGCTGTTCATATAATGTATGATATATACTAATGTTGACCTACTACGTCCAGTGTCAGAGGAAGCAACTCAACGTTCGGTCTACCCTAAGTCCAATGAATCTCTTTCACCTGAGTAGTGGTATTCATACCTATTTTAATATTTGTAAAGGCTTCTGAATAAGGCTTTTATTTTGACCTGACGTCATGTATGATTACCGTGTCCTGAATTTAAAAAAGAAGTGAGGGTCCCATTGGGTATTATTGTTACCCGGGAAAGCCCTTTTTATTTCCCGAGGTGTGTGAAAGGTTCATTTTATTAAGCGTGATTCTTGAAGCACCCCGACTCGTGAATGCGACTTTTTATCCTCCGCCCTTCGTGAAACAAAGTCATTATACCCGGTGATGCGTGATTTTTGACACACACTATCATTGAGATATGAATAAAATTTTATTTACTGTGGTATGTGAAATGATTATTTTATTTCTCGTGTACTGTGTTTACCGCCCCCCCCCCAATGGGGCCCTCAGAAATGGCTTCATGCTTTAAAGACCCCCCTCATCGATTGCCACCCTCTCTTATTGTGTCCGATAAAAAAGGTTTTAGTGTCTCATTTCAAAGATTATAAGGGACCTTCTTATGCAGACTTGGCATCTAATGAGGATTTTCTTTCAAAATAAAATTTCTTTTATTTTCCCCGTCTTGGTAATAAATGAAAACATAACTCGCCATCATGTTTATTACGCATTTAATTAATCATTCAATATCAATCTCAGAAAATATACACTGATGCTCATAAGTTAAGCAACACCCAGATTTTGTCAAAAGTTTCTTCTATCATGATCATTATTTCATTTGTTAGTGGAATTATGCATATTTCTTTCATATTTTATAAATAACCTATTCAAATTGAATATTTCTGTTAATGAAATACACCACATAGCTTATTGTAATAATCAAAATAACGTTATTAACCAAACAGTACCAAAATAGGCCAAACCATGTGTCTAAAAAGTATGCTCACACAGCATCAAGTACGTGCTGATTAAAACAGCTTATCATGAAAAAATAAAGTTCAATCATCTAAGAATTAGTTTTAATAAAAGAAGACTGTAGATAATAAATGATTAATCGTCTATTATCCAATAAATATTGGGTGTGCCTTCCCTATTTTTGAACAACAGCTTCACAATGTCTCCTGCAATTTGCCACCAAATTCTGTCAATCTTGCATTGTGAGCCTGTTCCATTCCTAAATTACTGCCTGCTGGAGCTTTCTTATGTTTCCAACTGGAGGTTGTCTCTCATTAACTGCTCTGTCAATCATATCTTTAGCATGTTCAATTACACTGAGAATTGGCAAATATTGCAGGGCCATCCAAATTTGGAATACCATGCTGTTGCAGCGCGATTTGCACGGACCGTGCTTTATGAATGGGCAAACTGTCCTGCACCAAAATGATATTTCTTCCTGGATTTGCTTGAATGTGTGATTGCAAGCTCCCCAATGGTATTTCTTTTCTGTATGGTTGACCAGTGTATCTCCCTTGCATAACGTACAGTGGCAATTTTTCATCATATGAGAAAGCGCACCATACTGTGACGGGTACTCCGCCATCCTGAATACATGGGTGATCACAATCATCCTGAAACGCTTGGTTTGGACCTCTTCAGACTCCCAGCCAACCATCTGCATACATCAAAGTGAATCTGCTCTTGTCAGTCCACAGGACCCTTCACCCAGTCCTTAGATTCTATCTTTCTCGGCATCTGGCTTATGCCAAACTTATCTGCTTGTGTCTTTTGGTCGAAGGTGGCTTTTTAGGAGGCTTTTTAAATGAAAGTCCAGCGTCTAAATTATGCCTGTTGACTGTCTGCCTACTGATTTGAGCTCTTCCTAATCCAGGCCAGATGTTTCTCAGCTGTTTGGACCGGTTCTGGTGGCGTAGTTGAACCTAACATCTTCTAACACTTGCGTCGGTTAATCTCGTTCTACCAGAAAGAGGCTTGTCCAAAACATGATGAGTTTGGCGCCATTTTGCTACCAGCTTGGACACTTGACTTGGTGCTACTCTCTATTGCCTTGCAATCTGTCTCTCTGGCACCTCAGCAAGATGGCTTCCTATAATTTGCCATCTGATTACCTCGTTGAGTCTTCTTCTAACCATTGGTTGGTACAATATAACAAATTGTGCCCATGAAACCAGCCAAATTGGAAGCTCCGCATGGCATGCCCAAACTGTGTTTTTCGCAAGTGGCACCCCTATTGCATATTCTACCCTGCCCAACAGTAAATAGTACTCAAATGTCACGGTCCACTAGTTCAAAGTAAGAACGAGATACATGTTTAGCTACTGTACAGATTTTGCCTTAATAAAAAGCTTGGTTGCTGAGAAATTTGAGAAATTAGAAAGTGTTGCTTAACTTATGAGCATCAGTGTATTAAAACATCTTTAAAAATAACACATGGATCATGCTTTCTTGGGAATCCAATATTTTCAAAATATCAGGCTATCTGGATTTTCTCTCACAGCAAAGAACTATTAAGACAAATTCAACAGATTGCAACAGTTGATAACATAGGCGACCTCTGACTACAATCAGAGCCCTCACTCGGCAAGGCATTCCTTCAGACAATTTTCTGGGGATTTGGTGTGGCAATTGTGTTCCATACATCAGTCAGAGTTTGTCCTCTGAAAGCACGGCTGACTATAGATCCCTACTCGGTGAGGCATCCATACATTCAGAGGTGTGACTGTAAGGATTTGATCTGCAATTTGCCACTCATATTTTACAGAGCATGACATGATCTGTTTTTGGACAGTTGTTGTTACATAACGGTTCAAGCAAGCGGTCTTCTCGTCCGGTGACAGGATATGGCTCTGTGTATGTTCACCAGTCTGGGCACGGCTATGGGCATTGTCTCTGGTGCACGTTAGACACTGTTCCTTGGGTCACATTGACTTGTCTGGCAATGGCAGCTTGCTACCCCAATTCTGGCACGATGTTACAATACTGTGGCACTATACGACCTGCTCTGACAGTCTGTGTAAAATTTTATGGTTTTCTGAATGTGCGCTTCAGAAATTTAAGACACAAAACCTACAGACTTGCGTGAATTAGTTAAGATGCCCACAAAGTTAGTGTCTCAGCTGAGGTTTCTCCAAAGTGATGCTATTGCTGCAAGGGAGCCAGAATGCCTTAATTATTCCTTCTTGGCCTGGTTTTCATTTGGTTTATCTGGAGGTGACAAAAGACAAAAATCAGCTGTAAAAGCTCAATTTGTTGAAAATATTACAGAATCTTAAGAAAGATAACAGAACTTACCGTAGGATTAACACATCATTCACACACACACACACACACACACACACAGAGACACAGACACACACACACACACAGACACACACACACACACACACAGACACACACACACACAGACACACGCAGAGAGAGAGAGAGAGAGAATGAGGAGAAAGAAATACATACACTTTATCTGTCATATACCAAATAAAGGTACGTTAATACTCACACGTCCTTATTCTGTTTTCTGCCTCTTCAATGACACCAACCAATCTTCCTATTCCAGCATCCCTCACCAATCTCTTCAGTACACCATACTCTCCAATTGAAATAATGCCCTTGTCAAACATCAGGTTAAACACGTGGCACACATCTTCTGCTTCCTCCAGTTGAGCCCTCCCCACTGTGCCCCAGAGCAGTTGTTTTATGGCTTTAAACTGATCTCTGGTGATCTCATTCTTCAAGTCAAGGCTCAGATGGTTGTGGATATACTCTGGTCTGGTGGCATCCATCCTTACAAACCTCCTTAAAGCGGCTGAAAAAGATTAAAGGAACTGTAACTATTTTGGTGTCCGGCAGCAGGATTGGACTGCAAGTTTGAAATTTTTCGCAGGCCTAATCTTCTTCAAAATAAAACTGGGCACTGTCAAAGTAAACGTTAAACAAATACAACCATTCCCCCTTGCTAATAATTGAGAATGTTACAAACGCGAAAATTCACTATAAAATGGCGAATAAGTTTCAGTGTCACTGTAAGGACACGATAAGGATTATTTTTAGCAATGGGAATTTCCGTCGCTTTTGCTTGTCATTGTTGTGCTTATCAGTGCACTTGCAAAAATGGTTGAAAAACTCTCCTTCTAATTTCTTAGTTGACATTAAACTGTAAGTTCTAACATGAAATTCGTCCATGAAGTCAATATCGAGACAAATTACCTACTTATTCGAAGTATTCCCAGCTAGATTTCTTATACGTGTGTATATAGCGTATGGTACCTCAGTAAAAATAGTAACTCCATGTTCGGTCGTCCCGAGGATCAATATATGCAAAGTTAAAAGGGACCTGCAATAAATGAGGTCAGATCAACAATAACGGCCCATTTAAAAAACCTTTACAAACACAAGAATATGTAGGTATACTGTTTGGCTAGTGCACCTTGAATCCATACAAAGGGGGCGAAGAGAGTGAAAATATTAAATGCTTTGACTTGCTTGGCTCGACTTAGCTGCACGTCAAAAATTAATTATTAATTATGATTATCCTTATTATTACAGGGACATCAAAGTTTGGTAAGAACACAGATAGGCCACCTATGCAGATAAAATAACGCCCGAGACTTGGAAGAGCTACCTACATTTCGTGGAAGGATCAGCTTGCTGTAAACGCGGCTTAAAGGATCGAAACATCTGATCGCAACAATTAATATTGACACAATATGACCAACATGCTTTTATTTGGAGAGGACTACCAGAAGAAATTCAGTGCAGAAGAATATCTAAAATCGTGCATACTCGAAGGAACGCCGGAAGAACCCACTTCACCAATGTTCATACCGAAAACTCTTCATAAAATATTTTCCTCAGGTACGATTTCCCCGATCGTATACTACAGTGTAGTACATTGTCACCCCCTTCTGCTAATACCCTCACCTACAAAATGCTCCCTGCACTTATGTTTGACGTGCCTAAAAAGTCTTTGTGTTGGGGGGGGGGGGGAAGGGGGAGGGGGGAGGGGATGTCTAGGCCTTCTAGAAGGCGTCCTGGGGGCAATATTTGTTTTCTTGTTTTGCTTTTTTTATTATTTTACTTATACAGAACCTGTAAGTCAAGCTAGTTCGCTGTGAAAGACGAATTATTCATGGCTTTCCAATGGCGATATTACAAGTAGAGGCACACTGACCGATAAAAAACTTTGAACTCGAGACTTCTTTTTTATTTGCAGGGACTATCACAGGTCGCCGCATTTTGGAAATAGGATCAGGGCCGGTGATTGCCAATCTTATTCCCAGCGCCAAATGGTTCGACAGGATCACACTGAGTGAGTACGCCAAGTGTAACAGAGATGAGCTGGTGAAATGGTGGGCAGCAGACGACACCGCCCACGACTGGTCTCCACACTTCAAATACCATGCCAAGTTGGACGGAGATGAGTAAGTTAAAATTTAAAAAATAAACAAATAAATAAGTGTTCGGGTGGCGCATTCTAAGATTCAAACGGCAAAGCATTTAAAATTCCATTAAGTGTAAATGTACTTGTGCTCAAAAACCTCTACCTTTAGCTGTAACAATTTCCTGCAATTCCGTCAATCGTTTAAACCCCCTTTACACTGGACGGCGTCCTTTCTGCATCCTTTGTGCCACCAGGAAACTGGCATCGCTGTGGTTGTAGAAAGGAGACACAAGCATTGCTTTGGTTGCAGAATGAATGCTCAATGATCGGCCAGTTGTCGACACGTAAATATTTTTTTTACTCTCAAACGGGACCGTAGGCCTACCAAAGGATGTGGAAACGCAGTCCAGTGTAAAGGGTTCTTTAGCCACCAAAGTGAAAGTAAAATCATACAATTTTTTTCAACATAATAAAGAGGTACCATCGTATATATAATCATGGTCACTAAGATGATTTAACCAATTATTCCATTAATTAGAACCATTTACAATATTCTAGCACTACAGGCCTTTCCTATGGAAGAAGTATATAACATCTTTTTTTGTAAAGATGGTAAAAATATATTTTTAAAGGTACAAGCGCGTTAATTTTTTCATTAAAAAAACGATTCTGTTTGCCATTATGTTATTTGCTAAATGATAAATAAAAAAAATTAGAGGTGGTTTTATCAAGCAATGAAATGGAGCTGCTATTAAAAGAAGAGCACATCATTTGCATGGTTCTTGTGTCTCACGATGACAAACATCTACTTACAAGTATTTATGTGTATTTGATCCAAGTGAACGCCACATAATTGTTAACCTTTCATAACTGTTGGTATTTATAGGAGCAAATGGATGGAAAATCAGCTAACCTTCCGCGAAAAAATGACTCCCGTCAAACACTGCGATGTCACGAAAGAAGACATCTTGTCTCCAAATCCTGTCGAGCCATTTGACGCCGTCCTCAGCAGCCTGTGTTTAGAGGCTGCTTGTCATGACGTCGCCAGCTACCAGAGGGCGCTCGTCAACATCGCCAGACTTCTACGACACGGGGGACACATCGTTCTTGTTGGAGTGTTGGATGAAACGTATTACACAGTTGGTAAAGAGAAGTTCTTTTGTCTCCCGCTTGACAAAGCTAAAATCACTAATGCTCTGAAGTCGGCTGGTTTTGACGAAATGGTGTGGTATGAAGATAATACAAGAAGTTTAGACATTCGATCAGATTACACCGGACTGTTTGTGGTAAAAGGACGACTTACTGAGAAAAACTAAATAGCTGAAGGAAAAACATGTAAATAGCGCATATTGACTCGTAAACCAAGGTAACATTTTCCAAGACTGCCGCCACACGATGAAATCTTATAGGACATTCTTTTCTATTTTTTAAAATTTGTTTTGTGAATGTCTTCGGTCTACAGCGAGTGTGTAAACATTTGTTGTTTGCAAATGTCGCGCTTTCCCCTACTATATATGCGGCTTCCTTGCTGACTGACGCGTTAACATAAAATTAATTTACTTAACTTGTCATTACTTCCCCGTGCGTTTTTAAGCACCATAATAAAGAGACACATAATTTCACATTTATGCAAGTGAATTAGACTTAGTTATTATATTGCATCTTCACTATTACTTTATGATTCCTAAAACCATGAGAGGATTGTATCTCCTTGGCAAGTCTGACAACTCCGTGTCGCAAGACAATCTTGCGTTGCAAGTCCATCGAACAGTTTTTTCATTTGGATGTGATGGGCACTGTGCAACGCCGTCTACGAAATTGTTGCAACTTGCAATGTACTTCAAAAATTTGTCAAAGTTTCAAGTTGACAACGCCATAGAGGCTGTTAATCGGTACGATACCGTACGGTCACAGCCTACCCTCAACCAGGGCCGCAGTTATTACTGTGGACATTTTTTGCTGAGCCAAAATGACTGTCTACTTATCTAGAGACATACAGTTCTGTGAAAAATCAATATGTCGTCCTGGTAGAGGGTAGTCACAGCCCGTCTCCGGACGCTGCATCATATGGGACATACGGCACTGTACGGATATCACACGACCAGTATCGACTTTATAACCATGAACACGTACAAATAAAATCTCTTTTGATCCCATCTCATCTGTTTGATGCTAAGTATCTTTTCGAGTTACAGCCTAACAGCATCATATTTGGGTGCCGGGTAAAAACAATGAATGTTACTAAAACCCGACCAAAGTATTGAAATATAAGAAGCGCAATGAAAAACCTAGGTAAATCTGGATGAACATTAAATTTTCTAAATAGATAAATGATGACAGAGGCAAAATAATGCAACTGATAACACTCCTTTAAGGTGACGGTGCTATGCCGTTGGATGCCGTAAATTGTAAGGTTAAGAAGTCTACGAAAATCCTCTCTCTCCTAAAAATAAATCCGTTTATGCTGGAATGGAGACAGGGTTTATTGTTTGATCGTATCCTGTCTGTACATAAAAAGGAAGATGGCAACTTTTATATTTCAATTTGTAAACATTAGTTTTTTACGGGTGCTGTTATTTTTGGCATTAACATGGTTCTACTGTCTTGGCTAAGAAGTATATTTTGTACTTTAATGTTTGAGTTTAAACATTTCTGACACCGATATATATAATCTATGTCAGTAGAAATGTGGTCTTATATCCACATGTATTGTCTCACGTACATGGTGGCATTTCAGCAAATATCTCGAGACTGACGACAGGTCTACACTGACCCGAGACAGCATTCAAATGTAATTGAGAGCACATCATATTCTTCAAATATAAATGATAAGATACAGCTGTTTTTTACATAAGCTTTATGTACATCAATTCTAGTTGTCAGAACACAGCATTAATGTGCTGACAGAAATGATAATTACAAAACAAAAACTTGTTTGCTGAACACAACATATTACAAGTTTCAATTAATTTCAAAATGGCCTACTTAAAAAAAGACACTGACATAACTGAAAACTAACATGCATACATTGCAAAATAAAACAATGACAAGTTATGTCACTGATAACCAATATCAGCAATAAATAATAAATGAAAAAACCTTAATAAATACAACTGTGGCAGATCTGGGGCCACGACTCAGTTACCAGCTCAATATAGTCCTATACATATACCATTTCATTATAAGAGATGGATGTTATCACTACTGACAATAACATCATTAACTATAGATCTACACATTTGAAAAGGAAATGCTGATACCTAAACAGGGATATCATTTCATTGTTCATATGGTAGCCAATGAATCTGACTTCACACAAGCACCATTACTGTGGGAATGGAGTGAGCTAACACATAGTTTATCTATCAGTCCCAGTGGTACTAGCTTTGTAGAGGCAGAAAATGTTGGTAGTAACTTTTGGTGACATCTATCATCATTTCTTGTGTACATTCAGGTAACTCACCAGCAAAAAGACCTGAAAATATCAACCAAATATCAAATTTAATCAAAACACTAACTGAATAACCAGACAAACATTGTAGGTATGACGTTGTCAATTTGGGTGAAAATACTTAGAAAAATTTTGACAAATAATTTGCTATTATGTACTGTATCTAAGAAGAATGAAAAAGGTGGCATGTCTCTCTCTTGAGGAAGCAAGGTATTTGAGGGTTTGGGGGTGAGGAGGGTTAAGGGGGGTGAGGGGGGTTAAGGGGGGGGGGCAGTACTGTACCTGGAGATCCTGAAAAGTATGTAAAAGGTGGCACCACTGTCTCTGGAGGAAGCACAGTATTGTCAGCTATGGCACAGCAGTCTTTGAGCACACATCGTCTTCCCTTAATATCACAAGTACAAAAGTTAAAGCTGCCATACTTGGTCGCATTATTGCTAAATATTGTAATAGGAAACTCCTTTTAGCTTACAAAATTAAGTAATTAGTTTGTTACACTTTGACAATCCATATCAATCTTATTACACAGTAAAAACAATCCCTTTACAACAAGAAAAGCATCAGGATTATTAAAAGGCAGAGGGAAAATCCTGTACAGAATACCTTTAATAAATTTCGAAGGAAAATTCTATAAACTTACAATGACACAGTTCTTTCCTATGTGTACATATGACCCAATCTGTGCAGCATTTATGACAGAATCCTCATCTATAAATACATGGTCTCCAATGTGAAGTGGAAAGAATGCAACACTGAAAGAAAGCAACGTAACCCTAAAGTCAAAACCTTAAAGCATATATATATGGGCAAGAACTATAACATTTAATATTAATTTTTTTTGCTTGGAAATATATTCTTTTCAGGAATGATCCACAATATTCAAAATTAAATATAAAAATCTGACCTTCCTGAATTCAATTTTCTAAGAATTAATTACTGCACCTTCCAGTTGTCTAAAACATCAGAATGAACTCCTCAAATAGATACTGCCACCAAAGTTGACCTTTAATTTACCTTCTGTTGTATTGGCCTGCTAGATGCATTCCCCATCAGGTCAAAAATTAAAACTTACCCCTTTGAAAACTTTTTGAAAGGAGGTCTTATCACAGCCCTGCTACTTATCACACTATGTCTGCCTATCCTGACATTAGCTAGGTCTCCCCGGATAATACAGTCTGCCATGATGATTGTCTAGAAGAAAAATATAATATATTATACTGTATCATATCAGCTAAAGTAGCACAGGCCCTAGTTTTACAAAGTGGTTGTTTGCTTTTGGACTGATAATTCTGGTCTGGTTACCACAAACATTTGTTCCACTTTCAGAATTTGACAAATGATTCTACAGCAAATTTTCAACCATGAAATGACCAAATCGCTGATGAATTCTCTCACCCTTCTATTGGGAACAATATTCTGATAAATTTTCTCACCTTTCCATTGAGCACAATATTCTGATAAATTTCCTCACCTTTCCATTGAGCACAATATTCTGATAAATTTTCTCACCTTTCCATTGAGCACAATATTCTGATAAATTTTCTCACCTTTCCATTGAGCACAATATTCTGATAAATTCTCTCACCTTTCCATTGAGCACAATATTCTGATAAATTTTCTCACCTTTCCATTGAGCACAATATTCTGATAAATTCTCTCACCTTTCCATTGAGCACAATATTCTGATAAATT
>NW_019773692.1:271957-335894 GCF_001039355.2 Lingula anatina | reverse complement strand
TTGGTAACAATATTCTGATAAATTTTCTCCCCTTTCCAATGAGCACAATATTCTGATAAATTCCCTCACCTTTCCATTGAGCACAATATTCTGATAAATTTTCTCACCTTTCCATTGAGCACAATATTCTGATAAATTTTCTCACCTTTCCATTGAGCACAATATTCTGGCTCCCACAAAGCACTGACTGGCGGCTCACTTTGTTTCCGGAGGCCTGGGAATTTAATTAAAAAATTTCTCAAATTTTCATTGAGCTGACTGCCATTCATTAGTAACAGTGGAACCAAGTATTACTATACTTACCAGTATTATCAACTAACTGATTACTGTACTAGTACTGCTGTTGACATTTCCAAGTTACATGACAAAATATTTACTAGTAACAGGCTTTTGCAATGATTTTGATTATTTAAAATTAGCACATGCTTATCATTTAAATGCGCATTAACTTTCAGTTCCTTTTTACTTATTTCATTAAGGAAGCCGTAACAGTGTTATCCCTCTACTCTTGTTTGTGATGAATTCCTGATTTTCATTTTCAACATGAATTCTCTAAATTTTATGTGAAGCCTCACCGTTTCAATGTACTGCGCCTTGTTGTAAAACTGGTCGGGCAGTTCCATTTGGATCTTGGAGATGAGAATCAATTTCGATATTTTAATGACAGAATTAATTTCTCATCGCACTTTGTCTTCTTGTCTTTTGTGATTACCACTTTCTGACTTTTAACATGACGTGAGGAAAGATAGCGGAAGCGGAAACCTGAAATTGAAGTGCATCTCTGGAATTCTGGGTATGCCACGTTGAAAACTGCGCATGCCTCAATCATGTGGTTGATACTTCCGTTTAGAGTTTGATTAAAAGCAAAGTCAATAACCGGGACTTTTTTTGGAGTTAAAGGCAGAAAAACTTCAAAGGTGAAAATGATATGATAACGTCCAGAAAAGTAGGTTTTCTTCCTTGTAAAAATTTTGTTATCTATAGTCTCCATTTATGTGAGATAGTTCAACAATGGCAGACCAGTCGCAATATCCACAGTCATTTCAAGGCGTGAGACCGCAAGGTTCAGGACAAAATGCCGGTTATTTTCCCAGCGGAGGTCCTCAGTTTGGTGAGTTCTATGGTTTGATATATATGTTCAGTTAGTATCGATTTGTGTAGTGGTATAAGAACGCTGATAAGTTGCTTACGTGGCAAGATTGACTCGTCTAAGTCTACGTCACACGTTAAGTACTACTAGTTGAACGTTTTAAGTCGATTGATACCTTCATATAAAATCGCCTTAGTCTCGTGAAGTGCTACTAGTATTAGATAACATTGTTAAAAAGCTGCCACTTACATTTAGAGGGAAAATAAACGGTCTATCTCCGTGGGTAAGTAATCTATTGCTCACTGCAGTTAGCCAACAGCCAACTAAGTATTGTCTCAAACCTTAAGAAATGTCCTTCAAACAGAAAAGAAAATATAATACCACATACACTTGGTCAGGTTTCTTTATTTCCAGTAAGTTTAAATGCATGATATTATCAGGAAACTGTTTTTTTTACTTTAAATAGGTGGCAACAATTACAGTGGTGTTTGGTCTATTGACAGAATTAAAGCCATAATTGCCATCACTTGTTTAGAATTGACCTTCATTTGTAATTACCTAAACAACAACAACAATAATAATTGTTATGATAATACTGAAAGGAAAAGTTGTGATATAATAAAAGATAGATAGGATAGTGATCAATGTATTTGATAGCAGCTTTAATTGATTGGAGCAGATTGTAAAATAAGTAATATCCTCTTCGTAGAATCAATCATAGTTGTTATCTAGATAAAAACGAAAGTCACCTGCAGTAAAATATATTCTTGAAGATAAGTCTGCTTCTAAAAAATAATAATTAAAATAAAATAATGATAAAAACAACATAATGTATGGGGAAGGGGGTAGCAAGCAGCAGAAAACTACAAAGATTACCAGGACCCAGTATTATCAGCTTTTTTGGGCTTCAATCTTGCAGGTCCTCCAGGCCAAGGTATGCCCCCAGTGAGCAAGCAGTTTAGTGGCCAGCCAGGTGGTTTCATGCCACCCCCTCTGCCAGGCGGTTCGCAGCCACCCCCTCAGCCAGGCTCCACATTTAATGGACAGGGAGGAGGAGGACCACCCCCAGGTCAGTTTGGCCAGAACAGGTTCCCAGGCCCAGGGGGGCCACCACCACCTAGATTTAACCCTCAGCAACAAGGTGGACTGTCATCAAATGCTGGTCAGCTCCCTCAGGGCCCAGGGGGTCCACCCCCTAGATTTGGTCCACCCCAAGGTCAAGGAGGTCCCCCGCCTAGGTTTGGGCCACCATCAGGACAGCCACAAAGATTTCCACCTACAAGCAGTGTGGGCCCTCAAGGCCAGCTTGGCCCAATGTCACAGGGCCAGATGAAGGGGCCACCACCCCAAGGAGGAATAAATACCACAGCTGGACAAAGTGGATCCCCTTTTGGAGCCCCATCTAATATGAATGGACCTCCTATGGGAGTAAGACCACCCACGTCACAAGTTGGCCAAGGATTTTATGGGCAGCAGATGCCACCAACTTCACAAAACACAGGAGTGCCCCCTCCTGGGCCTCCCTCAAATTTGGCAGGGTTTGGCCCACCCCCAACACACCCTGTGTCCCAAGGTATAGGGGCACCACCTGTGTCCAGACCTCCTGTTAGTAACTATGGCTCCATGGGTCCTCCAACCCTGGGGCCTCCGACTTCCCAGTCCATGGAGGGACAGCCTTCTCCCAGAGGACCCACACAGTTGTCTAATTTATCAGGGAAACCACCCCAGGGATTTGGACCCCCTCCTCCTACTTCCCAGGGTTATGGTCCTCCCTCTAACTTACCGAATACTGGACCACCACCACCAAGACTGGGGGCACCACCCACATCTCTGGCAGGACCGCCACCGCCAAGACTCGGCGCACCACCGACATCCCTGTCAGGAGCGCCACCTATGTCACTGTCAACATCCCAGTTGGCGGCAGGTCCAGCTGATGGGTTGGCTCCTCCACCCCCAAGATACCTGCAAGGTGAGCAGACCAGACCATCTCTGGTGATACTTAACTTGTCTTCCCTGAACTTTAGCTATCAGCTTATTATTAGTTATTTACGGGTGTTTTTAAAGCATTTTTTTTGTCTCACTGTTGAATAATTGACTAAGGAATTTATGTGGTGGCTTTTCAATGGAATAGACTTTCCAGGAATAGACTGGTATTAACATAGTAGCTTGTACATGAACAATAGTCATCCATGCAACACTTAATGCCTTATATGATAATAGACACCATGGTATATAAAACAGTGCTAAGTTAGAGATATAGATAATATATTTAATAACTTTATAATGAACTAACATCAGGTACACATTTCAAACATGTATCTGCTGTTTGATTTGTATTTTTTTTACAATTTTTAAATAATTATTCTGATAAAGTATATTGGTATTGTTTATAAAATCTTAATAACCCTTGGTAAATATGGTTGAGAAATAATTAAAAAATTTTTTTGGAATGGAGACTAATTTCTGTTTTTTGCTTGCTTTTGCACACATCATTTTTATTGACCACCAGTTCAGTGTCAGCTTTGGTTTATGCTCATGTTAATGCATGGTATGTGGGGTAAACATGCTGCACTAATCCAACTTGAAATTTATGAGATAAGAGTATCAAAGGGATAATTTACATGACAAGTTGAGGTGTAGAAAAAATGTGACAACCTCACTGAAGTGCCAGGAAATGGGGAGGCGGGGCTAAAACTGGTATTCAAAGAAAATTTTTGCAAAGTGTTTGAGATAATTTCCTTTAGCAGAAGAAAGAAAGATAACTGATTTGTCAAAATTGGTGTAGTTTTGATTTGGTAAAGACTACTATTTTTCTAAATCTTAAAAATGTGTTTGTGTAACCCCACTGGTATACATATATATACATGATAGACCTGTATCTTCAAATATATGGATATGTCACAGGCAAGATTGAAATCCAGGCTAGATTTTAAACCTGACTAGGCAAGATTGGAATCCCAAGTCACAGACAATTTTAGATTAGTAATTTAATCACATCCCTAATGAAGCCAATTTAGTTATAGAATCTATGGTTAAGAGCATATTTTATTAATCATCTTGCATGTTGAAATTTCAATCTCACCTAGTCTGGATTTCAATCTTGCTTGTGATACAAACATATATCTACATCTATGTAGACAGCATGAAAGACTGTCCTCCTCATCCTCTCTCCTGGCATGCCTCCTTACTGTGTGAACAGTCAGTATATCAGTATACATATATATATATGTCAAGCATTGTTGTTGCAGGTCGTACTACACCTAATGAGCTGCCTAAGCCGTTTCATGGTCAGGCGACTTATTCACACACAATTGCTTATCATCCGAACAGTGCTACACCAACCCCTCTGGGCTCAGGTACTCCCAACTTTACTAACTCTCACGTCATTTATCTGTAATTTTTGGAAAGAAAATCTTTTTTTACATGGGTACATTTTATAACAACAAATGAACTGTATCTGGCCTCCCTAACTACCAGTCAGTTTTTCTGTTATATACCAAAACCAAGTATATTGTAAGTATTGTGTGGAGTGTTCCTGGGTTGTGTGAACAATTTTTAGACTTGTAGAACATGGGTTATGCTGAAAATTAGTTAGGCAGGCCAGTGTATTAATTTAAACAAGAGGATAAAATACTTGGTGGGTAAAACATAAAAGCATGTGCAACTTAATTTGAAAATGTGTGTAGGTTGTGGCTGCTTTGGCTCTCAGGAGAAGGCATTTGCACTAATTGACATTTTTAGTGGGTTTTGTTTTTAGCTGATCATTATTGAAACGTTGCATTCTTTTTTTTTTTTTTTTTGCTTGGAATTTTATCTTTATTGGTAATGTATGTTTGTGAAAAAATGTTTTGATGTCTGTCGTAGATTTTATGATTTCTGGTTTACCTTCCAAAACCCCACATATTCTTGTATCGTTAACAGAATCGCCCCTTTATATTTAAAACTGGAATGGAACTAGCTGATCTTAATTAAATCATGTTTCTCTTTTTCTTCTTAGAACCACCATCTGAGAAATCTTCACGGGATTCTTCTCCTGTTCCTAACCAACAATATGATGTGTTAGAAGGACAGTTTGTGAACACTCCAGGTTTGTGTTGGTTAGGTAGCCCTGATAGTATTAGATCTAAAAGGTGCACACACAGTGAGTGAGGCGTGCACGTGCAAGCTGTTTTCGAAAACAGCAGAGGGTTAAACCAAACGCATAGAATGGACAAAAAACTAAGTTGAAATCGTGTTGTGACTTATGATTAATTTAGATAAACAATTTTAAACACAATTCTTATATCATCTCAACAACTTTGATAGCACTCTCCCTTGTTTTTTTGTATGCCCCTTTAACGAGATCTTGATATACATGTCCTGTTAATCATGCAGGTGTTCCCCCATCAGCCACGCCCCCTCCCCAGGAGATGAAGGCAGGGATCACAGGCAGGAGACAGTACCCTCAGATGGTAAGGCAAAGGCGTGGGGGAGGGGAGGAATTATAGGGATGGGAATTTATTCCTATGGGAGTATGTTAGTTTTGGGAAATGTTTCTTATTGAATAGAAGACTTGTAATATGACCTAGATGTATCTGTAAATAACATGAAATGAATCCTATAAAAATGTAGTATTGAGCCTCTGGGTGAACAGAAGGATATATTATATGCTTAGTTGGTAACATTGATTAATGATTGCTCATTTTAAGAAGTTATTTCCATGGACTATTATCTCAGTAATTGTGCTGATGATGAAAAAAGGAAACAATTTTTATGACCACCCCAATTTTTCATTTGAGGTTAATTAAACATCCATATTTCTATCCATTTCCTTGGATATAATCATACTAATTTCCCTGTGTCAAAATCATCATGTTTTTATATACAAAAATTGTTTATTTCCTGACATATCATTATTTTATTTAATTGGTTCAGACGATACTGAACTTTTTTCATTTGTAGCCTCAAACATATGGACAGCCTCCATCTCAGCAAGTTCAAGGTTATGGACAGCCTCCATCTCAGCAAGGTCAAGGATATGGACAGCCTCCATCTCAGCAAGGTCAAGGATATGGACAGCCTCCCCTTCAGCCCCCAGGACAGGGGTTTGGTCAGCCATCCCCCACCCACAGGTCCTGGAATAATGGGGGGTCCTTACACCCAGCAGCCCCACGGGGGATTTACCCCAGGGAGTACACCAGGGTATCCACAGCCCCAGGGACAGACGGGACAGATGGGCAATAGTATGCCCTATGGAGATGGCCTCAACTCTAGTTTTGGCAAACTAAATTTCCAGGTAAGTGCTCCTAAAGGGTAGATAACTAAAATAGCTGTTTCAAATAGCACCACAGATACATTGTATCTTATTTGTCTTTTTCATTGTTTATATAACCAATAGTTTTAAATGTGCTATATTATTTTAAGATAGACATGTTAAGGTTACACAGTGAGTATTATTTTATCAATTTGAAGTTGTGTTATTATTTCTTAATCATTGTTTGTGTTATTTTCCAGTCACCAGAGTCTAGAGTTGTGAATTTACTACAAGAGCGCAATGTGATTCCTCCAGATGGCGTGGAGACAGTAAAACCCAACCTGGCTCCTGATTTTAAAAAGCTCAACTGTAGTCCAGAGTGAGTATGTCTCTTCAGCCACCAGTGTATGTGTTAGCATGGAAAACAACTCACTTTACAGCCTGTGTAATCTAAAATAGAAAATGGATTTTAACTAAAATCTGTGCTCTCAAATTTTGAAGAGAAAATCAGTTTTGGAAAAATTACAATTAGACAAAGGATATTGATGTTACAACTATGAAAATTTTCACCATCAATGGAGAAAAGTTTCCTGTTTATTTCACTGATATCAGAATCCTGAAACAACTGAAACATATAGAAATCTATAATGAACTCATATTAAACCAATGTTTCTCTCTTCCTATTCCAGTATATTTAGATGTAGATATGTGTAGTAATCTATAATAAACTCATATTGAACCAATGTTTCTCTCTTCCTATTCCAGTATATTTAGATGCACACTGACTACCATACCACAGAGTCAGTCACTGCTGAATAAAGCACGGCTACCACTGGGTATATTAATTCACCCATTTAAGGATTTGACAGTAAGTCTACCCAAGTGCATTTGTTATTAAGAATATTTATATTATCCAATCAGATAACAGTTTTGATCTACTAATTAAGTGCATACCACCTGCTTGTTTCCGCAAGGTGCTTAAGAAAAACTTCCTGACTTTAAGATTAAATGTTTATAAAAAATATTGATTTGTAGATAAATTGTACCACCAGTGCAGAGTTGGCAGTACGCATAGTTTTAGTCCTGACCCATCGCGTCTGCTGTATCCACGGGCTCTGCCGCCTTGTCACCGTTACTGCTTCTCGTAAAATACAAGAGCCCCAGACCCATCTCTTTGATTTAGGTCACATATAATCTCAACTCGTTCCACGTAAATTTTGGGCTTTATCAGTGCTTGGGTCTAGGTGTGGTGCTTGTGGCAATGTACCCTTGTTAGTTACTTTTATCTTGTATTGCAGCAACTGCCAGTTATCCAGTCCAGTGTCATCGTGCGCTGTCGGTCGTGTAGGACGTACATTAATCCATTTGTGGCTTTCATAGACAATAGAAGGTGGAAGTGCAACTTGTGTTATAGGATCAATGAAGGTAAAGTAGAACACAGTGGGGAAAACCTTGAAACCATTCACTGGAACACTCTTAAAGTAAAAGTGAAATAAGAGGAAACTAAACTCTCATCAGCCTCAGTAGACTTTGTTAAGCTCCTGTTCTATAGCATGTGTAAAGATTTTTTTCAGTTTAAAAAACTTTTCAAAGCCATCTCTAGAGATAGTTAATGTGAATTATCACATTTTTTAATGCTTTGATTATAGTATATGGGTAAATTTGGTAGGTTAGTAACCTATCCTTGCCAGGCTGTAACCAATTTAGTAGAGAGTTAAGTGTAATTATAAATTCTAAATATGCTAAATTTAGTCTCTGAGAATATGTATGATCCTGTGAGCAAAATGTATGGCGCTCATTTACAAAGAAGATTGAAGATGTGTTTTGCCTCCATGGAAATTGTTGTTGCAGAACCTACTGGGGTAAGCCATATCGTGCACCTGTTATTTTATGTGAATGTACAGCTTTCTACACAGCACAAATCACTGGTTCAAATTCTCCCCAATTACTTTCCTCCAGCCCCTGAAGAGTTCCAGTATGACCCAGTTAGTAAAACTTTTGGGGACCCAATGAGAAGGCCAGAAATGAAATCAGCAACGATTGAATTTATAGCCTCCTCAGAATACATGGTGAGTGACCTGTGGTGATCGCCAATGATTGATTGTTAATTTATAGCCTCCTCAGAATACATGGTGAGTGACCTGTGGTGATCGCCAATGATTGATTGTTAATAGCTAGTTGCTCTGTTTGTTTGGTGGAAGGTGTTATCCTTGATTTTCAATTAGATTTGTAAATTGCAAAGTATTTTGAAATGGAAGTGCAATACCTTAAAATTAGGATTGATTTAAAAAGTGATGAAAATTTAGTAAAGTTGACATGTCCTCTTAAAGTTTTAAAACAAGAATGTGATGCATTAGTCTCTGACTTGTCATTTTCTTACATATACAGTTTAAGGTTTTATATAAAGCTCTGTACTCTGTGATAAGTGAATATAAAAACATTCTTAAATATTAATCTAAGAAATGATATTGAACTTTCAGCTGCGGCCTCCCCAGCCAGCAGTATATTTGTTTCTGTTGGATGTATCATTTAATGCAATATCAACAGGTGGGTGTGGATAAAATATGTTTAAATTGTTCAGCAACTGTCCCATGTTGTTTCTGCAGAATTTTGTATTTGTTTTAAGTTAAAATGCCCTTAAACCCACCTCTGAATTTATGTCCCATACATTCCTTAGAGTATATGCATTAGGAAGTGCTATAGACAAGAACTTAACTTGATGACAAAAAACAATTGCCAAAGATCTTTGATGGATACTGTAACATATTATTATATCATAGTTTATGGTTTTTTGATATTTATCTTTTTTTTTTGTCAAATTCTGGAATTTAGGCTCTGTCAGAACTGTAAGCAATTCCCAAAACTTTCAGAACCTTAGATTTAATGTGGAAGAGAAATCATAATGGTTTACGATAATTTGTAATTTCAGGGTACTTGTCCTCATTTTGCCAAATTCTGGACGATGAACTGGACCGTATTCCTGGCGATGCCCGCACACTGGTGGGCTTTATAACCTACGACTCCTCTTTATACTTCTTCAACTTATCTGAAGGACTTTCAGCGCCTCAGCTACTGGTGGTGTCTGATATTGAAGGTAAGGAATGCTATTGGTTAGACTGCTCATATTGGATAGCCTGCTACAAAAGGTGGACTATTGATATGGTATTGGTCTAAGAGCATTGCTTACATAAAACATGATGTGGTTAGTCTAATTAGGCTTCATTTAATGACGAAAGGGTTAAAACCAAAGCATTTACATATTTTTTTGTAAAGTGTGTACCATGAAATATATTTGACATGTGTCATGACTATAGAGAACTGTCTTGTTCATATCCTTCAGTGAAGTGTGTGCCATAAAATATATTTCATATGTGCTGCAACTAATGAGTACTGAACATCTAAACTTGCAACAACATAACTTGGTTATTGAAAATTTTAATTTCATTAAGGTAGTCAATATTTCAGATGTATTTCTGCCTATGCCTGATGGTCTTCTAACAAACTTAAGGGACTGTAAAGACTTGGTCAAAGATCTGTTGAGTCAGTTACCCAAGATGTTTGAAGGCAACAAGGAAACCAACAGTGCCCTGGGGGCAGCTATGCAGGCGGGGCTTAAAATGATGGTAAGAGCCATGAGAATCGAATTTCTTTTGTTGGAAAAGGAAGTACTTTAGGGCATATCAGCGTACATACTTTTTATTATTCTTTACATATTATGTTTCTTTTCTTGTTATAATAAAAAAAATTGAAATAACAGTTGTCATCTTTATCATTATTATTAAGTTTTTAGTATTCTGATGGTTGATATAATTCTCTGTTCAGACAGCCACTGGGGGTAGGATATCAGTATTCCAGACCTGTCTGTAGTAATATCTTTGATATATCCACAGTATTCTTATTGTTGATATAATTCTCTGTTCAGACAGCCACTGGGGGTAGGATATCAGTATTCCAGACCTGTCTGTAGTAATATCTTTGATATATCCACAGTATTCTTATTGTTGATATAATTCTCTGTTCAGACAGCCACTGGGGGTAGGATATCAGTATTCCAGACCTGTCTGTAGTAATATCTTTGATATATCCACAGTATTCTTATTGTTGATATAATTCTCTGTTCAGACAGCCACTGGGGGTAGGATATCAGTATTCCAGACCTGTCTGTAGTAATATCTTTGATATATCCACAGTATTCTTATTGTTGATATAATTCTCTGTTCAGACAGCCACTGGGGGTAGGATATCAGTATTCCAGACCTGTCTGTAGTGATATCTTTGATATATCCACAGTATTCTTATTGTTGATATAATTCTCTGTTCAGACAGCCACTGGGGGTAGGATATCAGTATTCCAGACCTGTCTGTAGTAATATCTTTGATATATCCACAGTATTCTAATTGTTGATATAATTCTCTGTTCAGACAGCCACTGGGGGTAGGATATCAGTATTCCAAACCTGTCTGCCTTCAGTAGGGCCTGGGTCACTGCAAGCCAGAGAGGATCCCAACGCTAGGGCTGGCAAGGTAGGCAGTGGACAGTGTTGCAAGAATAGCAGTGATGAAGTTATGGATTTGATAGTTGAACGTGGCAGTGTGTTTTCAACATTTCTGTGTTTATTAATAAAAACTGTTACAAAATTAAATCTTGACTGTTGAGTGCAAATAAGCTGCCAATGTAGAGTGTATGGTGTATTTTACAAATGTTTATTTAATAGCAGTTATGACAGTAAAATTATGATTGCATTTTTTATTTATTTCATATGATAATATTTATTATTTATATTGTATTTCTAGGCTGTAGCCCACCTAGGCCCTGCCACAGACTTCTACAATTATTGAATAAGATAATACTATTTAATATGTGCTTTTTATTACTAGGCTGTAGCCCACCTAGGCCCTGCCACAGACTTTTACAAGAAGTATGCACTGGACTGCTCTGCTCAGCAGATAGCAGTGGATATCTTCTTCCTCAATGGGCAGTATGCAGACATAACGTCTATAGGTAGGTTGTGGGTCTGTTCAGTGGGCAGTATGCAGACATAGCGTCTATAGGTAGGTTGTGGGTCTGTTCAATGGGCAGTATGCAGACATAATGTCTATAGGTAGGTTGTGGGGCACTCTTGGGGACTCTCAGAGACCTTGGTTGGTCCATTGAGAATACTGGTGAAATACTCCCAGTTCTGTGATGTAATAAGCACAGAAGATAATTGATCACCTTGTCCCATATGGGAAGAAATGCACCCCCCCCTTGTTTGTTAATGCTCAGCTGTTCTGCCCTCTCATGTATAGTTTCATTTACAGAGGGAGATGCAACATCAAATAGAGAGATGTTAGTCCAGTAAAAAATATTAATGGCATATCTTAATGTGAACATGACTGGATGAGTTACATAGTATTTACATGTTGTTCTTTAGATATATATATATTTAGATATCTGGGGCACGTGGGGGGTTGGGGGGGGGGGGAGAGGGGGTAGTAGGGGGGGGGTCTGTGCAAAGGTGGGGAGAATGAAGAGTTTCCATTAAAACTGCAGAAACTCATTAGACTTATACCTGTGTACATATCTGAATGAAATACATCTTTAAATACTTCCAGTAGGGGATATCATATTAAAATGCAGTCAAGTTAAAGCATTTATCTTTCTTGTTCCAGCTTGTGCATCCAAGTTTTCAGGGGGTGACCTCCACTACTACCCCATGCTGCACTCTGTGGCGAATCCCGCTGAGGTGGAGAGGTTTGAGAACGACCTGAGGAGGTATCTGACCAGAAAGATAGGGTTTGAGTCTGTGATGAGAGTAAGGTGCACAAAAGGTAAATTTTTATTATTTTTTTTTATGTTATAAATAAAGAAATAATGATAATAAAAAATTATATGTGTTTAATTAATCTTATAAGTAGTAGCAACATTTCTTATATTTTCATTCTCAAATTAAATTGCTTGTATTTTGTCTTTAAGTTATTACATTACAGCAGCTAGGTAAGGGACCATTCACAATGAGTTATGTCGACCTAGCTATGTGCACTTACTCCACAGGCACTCTCGCTAAATGCAATCAGATAACGGGCTGTAAGACTCTTCTTGTTTCCAACTTGGATATTCACCAACATTTTTGTATCCTAGATAATGCCAGGAGGCAGCATGTCAGTCTGATAATCTGATTACATTTAGCGAAAGCCCCAGTGAAGTTAAAGGGCACTCGCTAGGTAAACACAAATCTTTCTGAACAAACACTTTCTAAATTAAATGTGAAAAAAAAAAGCGTTGTCTCTTCAAGGCCAATGCATACAATTGATTCCTCTTTGCTTTTAGGTTTAAGTATCCATACCTTTCATGGTAATTTCTTTGTGAGGTCCACGGATCTCCTTAGCTTACCCAACATCAACCCAGACGCTGGCTTTGGCATGCAGGTTTCCATAGAGGACAATTTGCATGAGAGTTCCACAGTGAGTTTTCAGGCAGCTCTCTTGTATACGTCCAGTAAAGGGGAGAGAAGGATCCGTGTCCACAACTTGTGTTTGCCAGTGACCAACCAGTTGACTGATGTCTTCTCTGGTGCTGACCAGCAGGCCATAGCAGGATTGCTGGCTAAGATGGGTGGGTACTTCATGGGTTTGTTAGCTGGATTGCTGGCTAAGATGGGTGGGTACTTCATGGGTTTGTTAGCAGGATTGCTGGCTAAAATGGATGGGTACTTCATGGGTTTGTTAGCAGAATTGCTGGCCAAGATGGGTGGGTACTTCATGGGTTTGTTAGCAGGATTGCTGGCTAAGATGGGTGGGTACTTCATGGGTTTGTTAACTGGATTGCTGGCTAAGATGGGTGGGTACTTCATGGGTTTGTTGGCAGGATTGCTGGCCAAGATGGGTGGGTACTTCTTGGGTTTGTTAGCAGGATTGCTGCCTAAGATGGGTGGGTACTTCATGGGTACTTCATAGCAATATTGCATTATGTGATATCTAAAGTAATTGGTCTAGATGTGCCACATTGTCACTTTCCATAAAGATGCTCTCTTATGCTGGTATGCACACACAATCTACATAATTTACATCAAGTAACTACTGTGAGACAGCTGAGCTTATTTCTTTTTATGACAAGATTGTTATGTAATGACTCCAGTAAAAAGCTATCTGCAACAGGTTTAGTCTAATGGACATGTCTTTGAAATTGACAGTGGTAACACTAACAGATGACTTTTTTTTCTCGTAGCTGTGGACAGGTCGCTCAGTTCTAGTCTGATGGATGCCCGCGAGGCTATGGTTAACGCTTGCATGGACGCAATCAGTGCATATGCCAGCAGTATTCCAGCCTCTCAAAGGATAGGCACCCTTCCTTGCTGTTACTCTATTAGGTTACTCCCAATGTATACACTGGCCTTGCTCAAGTCTGTGAGTATTACAGGGAATTGGAATGTAGAAGTGGGCTTGTGTTACATGATTGTTGTTGATTTTTTTTTACCTTCAAGATCTGTTTGTGGAATCTCTTCCTTAGAATGTTGACATATTCAATTTTAACAGTAGTCCTGGTTTCTTGTTATTTGTATGGCCCACTCATGTTCAGTGCATTTTTATTACACGCTTTTTGTTTGCAAATCTGTTTAAAAATATTTTGTCAGATTTAAAAAAATGATTTTTGCAGTATTTATAAATGGTATCACTTCTTACACAGGAAACAATATAATACACCACTCATGTTTATATAATATTCTTACTGATAACACAGGGGATAACATTACACAAGTATATATAATATATCAATAACTTATTTCTAGGCTGCCTTCAGGGTTGGAGTAAGCACAAAGTTGGATGACCGTGTGTTCTTTATGGAGATGTGCAAGTCTTTACCTCTTAATTATATCTTGTTAAAGCTGTATCCCAGTATGTACCCTGTGCACAATCTGGAGGATAAGGTAATTAGGTTTAGTTCCAGTCATTACCTCTTAATTATATCCATGAGTAGAAAACGGTTTGTTACCTCAGGAAATTTAATTTGGTTGGAAAAATCCCATGGACTAGCCCTTCAAAAAAGTGTATGTTTGAGTTTTAATTATCATGTCAAATATCTTCACATATTTCATGCCTGCCTTTCAGCATTGAAAATAGTAACCACAGTGACAGTCAAGAGATTTAAAATGCCAATGAGATAGTTGAAATTTAAAACTAATTTAGAATTCCACATTTAGAAATATGAAATAGATATTAAATTGCTTGTACAAAAACTTGTGAACTGTTTGAGGTATAAACTCCAGTAGACTTTACTTTCATTATAATTGTTTTATTTTGGTTCCAGAATTCCATCAGTAAGGATGACCAGATGATTCCTCAACCTCCACATCTTCAGTTATCCTCGGCCAACCTGGACAGACAGGGCGTTTTCCTGCTGGACGCTGGGGACGAAATGTTTCTGTATGTGGGCGGGGCCGTCAGTGACCTCTTTTGTCAGGAGGTCTTGGACAAACCTAACTTTTTGTCAGTGCCAGACGGAATGGTGAGGGTGGACATTTATTTAAATATTGTAAAGTTAAATATTAAATGCCAGTGAAATTGTAGGGAAACCCAACTTTTTACCAAGTTCATTTACAAAAACTGAGAGAAAAAGATCACAAAAGATACGTCTCATTTAATAAATTTTTTTTATCCTTATGATTTCAGTCACATTTGCTACTGAATTTAATTAATGATTATCGTTTCAGACTGATCTTCCTGAACTAGAAAACCCAACATCTGAGCGGCTTAGGAATTTTATCAATTATTTACAAGATCAGAGACCTTTTCACTCCAAGTTCTTAGTTGTCAGGTATGTTATCTGTGGCATTAGGTCACATGGTCCTTTCGATATTTTTAGAATTTTATATCTTAGTTGAAAAAAAAGAAAAGAATGTTCATAAAAAGTTTTCTAAAGTATAAAAGGGCTAAGGGCAGTTCACACAGGTTAATTTTGTTCATTTGCAGGGAAGACAGCAAAGCTAGAATGCAATTCTTCAAATACATGGTTGAAGATAAAACAGAAGCCAGTATGTCTTACTATGAGTACCTTCAGAGTATACAAAAGCAGTTGAAAGGATGAACAATCAACAATAGGACTTTACTGTACTCCACTTGGGACAATTTCCCAAGAAAAGTGTCATTTTAAAGCAGTTCTGCTGGGACAGGTGACCACATGTTGTTTACAAAGCAGGCAAAGTTTCTACAGTGATTTGGTCATTTAAAACTGCCAAAATGAAATATATATATATATATATATATATATATATGAAAGGGTTAAAGATGCATGGTCCAATGATATACTGCAGAAAAATCACTACCTAGGATCTGATTAACAAGTTCCTGGCATGAAATCTTGTGTGATGGTGTGATAAGCTACATTGATTGAAGTAGTATCTGTGATGGATGGACAGAGATGCATGTCCATTTTGTATATATACATAAAAATGAATTAACCATGAAATATTGACCAGAACCTGCCTGTTTGCTTCAGAACTGACATTTAGTAAGCTTCAAATAGGGTGAAAATTCCCCTTCTTGATTGTTGACACTGTGTGGTATACTTAAATATAAACTTGCAAAGGAGAATAATGCAATCATAATGCATGCAGTATAAAGTACTTGTAATATAAATTGGAATTCTTTTTAACAATAGTTTCTCTCTGAGAAACTAGTGTGTTTAATGTAGCGCATTTCTATTTATTTCCTATTCAAACAGTGGTGCATGAAAGTTGTTGAACTATACCGATGGTTGTAAATTTGAAGTCGAGGACCCTGTGCTTTAAAGAAGAAACTTCATACCAAGATTTTTATGGACATTAAAGTCTGTCATAAGAAAACTTAGTTTTGTGTTTTTCTTCTTCTCTTACTGTTCTTTCTCAAATAAAGAGTCAACAAACTAATTGTGAGGACAATTTTAACAGAATTACAGAACTAATACCATTTCCTCCTGTAACCTGATTTGGAATTGGAAAACTTAAAGGGCTATCCATACACCAAATGTGTCAAATATATCGCAATACTGGAAGGTCCTCCGTTCCTCGAACAATGAAATCCACTTTCACTGGACACTGTAAGACTGTGGTTAAGAATTCTTCAGCAAATCCAATTTGAAAAAAAAGGAGGTTGTATCCTTTCCTTGGTGGAATTGCAGCTGATACAGTGATCACATTGTATTTCCTTTTTATTATGTAGTCATTTACTCCCATCAATTCACTTAAAAGCTTTCTGATGTAAGCATCTTCCAATGCAGTTTCTGAGGATCTGGATTCTCCATAAAGATTACCTGGATTATAAGACCATTCAAAACACTCACTTAAAGATAATAAACACAAATTAACACAAAAAATATTAGGATATGTAATCATGTGATAATATCAAAGAATTAAAAACTACAGATGTCCTATCAACAGGAATGACATTAATATTGTCCTTACTCTAAAAATTGCAAGGAACACTATTTATGAACTACTGTAGAACATGTTAAGAATCAAATACAATGATGTCCAAAAAGGGGTATTCTTTCCTTCTGCAAATTATTTACATTCAGGTTTAAAAACTACAAGATTTGTGATTTTTTAACAAAGTGCTTAGGGATAAAAGAATAATTCTCTTAGACTCCAGGACCAAATGACAGAATGTAAACCTTTTTCAAGTCTGATAAAAATTCTTTACAAGGTCACAAACTAAAAGAAAGACACACAGCCTTTTAACCACTTTTCAAATCTGTGTGAACCCTGCAAGAATTGTGCATGGCTCCAGCTCCTGTTCTGCTCCACCTCCATTTTGGCTGCAATTTCAGAATAAAATCCAAGATTCATAAATACCACAGTTAACATACTGAACAGCTAGGCTAGAAGACTAACCCAGGCCCGTAGCCAGCAATCTCAAAAGGGGGGTTCTTTTTCTGAAAAAGTGGACCTTTTACCATGAAAACTTCATGTACCTAGATCAAATTTTACCCAGGGTGGACCTTTTCCCAGCAAAAGGGGCGGTTCTTTCGAACCCCCCGAACCCCCCCTGGCTACGGGCCTGCTAACCACAGCATGAACTTACTAGTATTCCATGTTAGCCATCCTTTCCTAACTCCCAGATGGTGAGGGGCAGTGGCCTTTTCATACAGAATACCATGGTTCCCCGCTGCCGATCTCTTGGGGATTGCAGCCCTCCTGTTCTTCAGATACACAGCACTGGTTTTAATCCCTCGCACTGGGCACGTGTTACAAGTACGCTGTAACACTGCTAACAATACTGAGTTAGTCTGAAAATGATTGGAAATGGTATGTTAATAAATGTTTGCAGGAGAAATATATTCTGTTTGTCTACTGATGAATTCTAATTCTATTCGTAAAAGGAAAATATGTACGAAAAAAATAAAACATCTTTCACTGGACAATTGAATAATTTGGTGCATTACGAATAAAACAAAGTGGAGACCTCTACATTTATGCATTTGACTCCAACATCCTATTAGCCAGCTTATAAGTTCCATATATCATGTTATTATCGCCCTGTTAAAATGTTATATTCATATAATGTTATAATGCCTTCATTAGCCAACTTTAAACAGCCCTACCCATATATATCATTATTTATGTTATTATGACTAATACGTTTTGGCACGGATGATTATTTTATTGTGTCAAGCAAATAGTAATGAGCCTCGCATGTCTAACATCCCGTAGCCACACTAAAAGGCTACTCGTAATTTCCTCTCACCAACATTGCCCTCCTTTCAGCAGCCGTGCGCATGTGCACTGTAAACTTCCTTTGTCGTATAACAGATATATTTTAATTGGCAGAATGGTCTAGATGTGTCACATCTTATCCAATCAGAATCCATGTCGCAAATAATTTTTACTTCCGGTTATAGCAAGCGACGTAGCCATATTGCTTCGTGGTAGTGTACTTTGCATTTGGGTAAGTGACACACTGGAATATTGTCAAACAGTCCTTCATTATTTGACGATCGAAATTTTCTAAGTACGTAAATTTAAATGAAGAAATAAGATTTCATTATTGTGTTTATTTAGGTATTCACTTTAAAACTGTGGTTGGCTAAGCCTTTTATGACTTGTGATGAAAGTTCTGTTCGTGGGACTTAGTCATTCGTCTTTGTAAACTTTGATGTTCCGTTTAAACACAGGAAATTTGTCGCAAATTGAAATTCTTTCTCATTCATGAATGAAAATGTTTTTCAGCTTTGCCCATGTAAGCTAGTTTTGAAAGCAGTTTTATATTTTGTATGAAATGTTTCTGAACAGGAAATTCCTATTAATTTAAGAATTTTACCCCTTCACTACTATTATATTATAAGTTATAACCTACAGTAAGTAACCTAACAACCTAACATCTCTTGTAGAAAAATGTTAAAAACATAGTTATTTCAATGATATGAACCATTTGGAAGTTTTTTTTTCTTTGCTGAGAGTGTCACTACATGTGTTATTATATTCTAGTTGAGTTCACACAAATCCACCAAAATGTTTTTATGGGACTGGCTTACCGGTATGCTCAACTTTTTAGGTAAGTGATACCTTATATATTATTGTAAAAAACTTGTCAGTAAATATATCTGAAATTATGGAATAGGATGAAATATTGCTGACATTTCTCTTTTGGTAATTTATTTCTGTTTGGTTTTGATTTTGTGAACTCTCTCATTTGTTTATCTCATATTTTTTATCTCAGTTTTTCATTGTTTCTTTTAATTAAGAAACATTCACAGAATAAGAAAAGATTTAGACAAGTGTCATCAATAATAATGAATGGGGTGGTCCAGCCATTCTGTTGATATAGAGAAGATTGGTAAGCAGCCACAGAAATTACTCTGATTTTAACACAGACATTGGTACAATAGGTTTGAGAAGGAAATCGGGCAAGTTGATATTTTTGGGTCTGGACAATGCTGGTAAAACCACCTTATTAAGTATGCTTAAAGCTGGTCATTTATCCCAGCCAGTGCCAACTCTGCACCCAAGTAAGTATGTGGTACGTCATGAGGTCACAGTGACCTTGTGTGGCATGTCATGAGATTACAGTGACCTTATATGAGGCATGTCCTGGGTGTGGTTGTCTTGCTGGTTTGCAGATTATTTCCATTTTGCATCTTGCATACACCATGCATTCAGATAAAACATCCCCTCACCTGTGTTAGTTTTATATATAAAGATATCTGTGGGTGTGTTCAAGGGAAACAAAATTGAAAATTATATGCGAGGCATTTTTGCTTCTGTGCATAGGTGTATATATATGTAGATTATTGCATAGTTGTATGCATAGTTGTAGAAGAACAGTATGGAGAAATACTGAATGCAACATGAAATTCAGTACTGTTCAGATGTTTAAAAACAAACGTGCCCCTCTTCCCTTAAAAAGAAGATAAAAAAGATGAATTTTTGAAAATAATGACATATGACATGTTAATATTATATTATATTGAAAAAAAATGTTTTGGTTACAAATTGGTGATTTTCAAAGACATCTGCACAGCAGTATTTCCTGTTTGATGGCAGAGCAGTGTGGATGTTATCCCAGCAGTGTGGATGTTATCCCTGCCTTGCCTGTTAACACTGCACATAACCTGCATGCTACTCTACCAAGTTTGTGTTGTTTTATTGTTTCAGGTTTGTATAAGAAATCTGGAAAGCTAGTGTTCCTTGGCTTGGACAATGCAGGCAAGACCACACTGCTTCACATGTTGAAAGATGACAGGCTTGCACAGCATGTACCCACATTATATCCAAGTAAGTCCTGACACCACATTATATCCAAGTAAGTCCTGACACCACATTATATCCAAGTAAGTCCTGACACCACATTATATCCAAGTAAGTCCTGACACCACATTATATCCAAGTAAGTCCTGTCACCACATTATATCCAAGTCTAGACACCACATTATAACCAAGTAAGCACATTATGTCCAAGTAAGTCCTGACACCACATTATATCCAAGTAAGTTCTGACACCACATTATATCCAAGTCTTGACACCACATTATATCCAAGTAAGTCCTGTCACCACATTATATCCAAGTAAGTCTAGATACCACATTATATCCAAGTAAGTCCTGACACCACATTATATCCAAGTAAGTCCTGTCACCACATTATATCCAAGTCTAGACACCACATTATAACCAAGTAAGCACATTATGTCCAAGTAAGTCCTGACACCACATTATATCCAAGTAAGTTCTGACACCACATTATATCCAAGTCTAGACACCACATTATATCCAAGTAAGTCCTGTCACCACATTATATCCAAGTAAGTCCTGTCACCACATTATATCCAAGTCCTGTAGTAAAGCTTGCTTGTTGCCAGTTGTGGATTGGCTTGATTTTGGAGTGAAGTTAAAAGATTGTTACCAAACTGCAGACAAGCACATTTGCTTATTAGCCTTGCAAAGTTTTGATTTTGTATATTTACTGACATGCATATTTACTCTCTAAATAAAATAATATTGATGTAAAATCTCTCTCTCTCTCTGTTTTTCTCTCTCTCCCTCACACACACACACACACACACACACACACACACACACACATTCATACATAACTAAAATATTGATTATGTAATTTAAGTATGTATTTTAATAAGGGCAGAGGTCATTAGTTAACATTGATACATACATTTCAATGAATTAAAATGCTTTCTAAATTTATATTGCAGCATCTGAGGAGCTGTCTATGGGAGGAATGAAATTTACAACATTTGACCTTGGTGGACACAAACAAGGTACTTGTACTTTCAACTTGCCTTTTCTGTAACATATGCTATATGTGTGGGTAACACATGGTAAATGAAATGGTTACACATGGTATATATGTATGGGTAACACATGGTATATGTATATGGATAACACATGGCACATATGTATGGATAACACATGGCACATATGTATGGATAACACATGGTATATATGTATGGGTTACACATGGCACATATGTATGGGTAACACATGGCACATATGTATGGGTAACACATGGTATATATGTATGGAAAACACATGGCACATATGTATGGATAACACATGGCACATATGTATGGGTTACACATGACACATGTATGGATAACACATGGCACATATGTATGGGTAACACATGGTATATATGTATGGATAACACATGGTATATATGTATGGGTTACACATGGCACATATGTTTGGATAACACATGGCACATATGTATGGGTAACACATGCTTTATGCATTTTAAAGGTGATCTAGTTGCTGCGGTTTTACTCTCATCTCCTCATATAGTTGTGAAATATATATTTACTTTCCTCTTATAGCAAGAAGAGTTTGGAAGACATACTTTCCAGCTGTAGATGGAATAGTGTTTTTGATAGATGCTTTTGACAGAGAGAGATTTCCTGAAGCCAAAGCAGAATTAGAAGTGGGTAAAAGGAATTAAATTTTTCATTTATTGTAAATAAGTAAGTAAATTTTATGTCAAATTTTCTTTGCAATCAGTTTCAATAAATAAAAATGTGTTTTAGGAGTGTATAAAACTCAAGTGCAGTTTGGAAAAAAATTCACATTGAAACCTCTGCACCTTTAATTTGACTGACTCAGAGGTAAAATGATAGCAATGACTTTGGTTCCAGAGTCTGTTGACAGATGAACAAGTGGCCAATGCGCCAGTGTTAATTCTAGGCAACAAAATAGACCGCCCTGGTGCTGCTAGTGAGGATGATATTAGGGCCTGGTTTGGACTACATGGTATGACTACAGGAAAGGTATGCCCAACTCTTTAGTATGCTCTTGGTATTGTAGATAAGTCAGTCCATAGAAATGTAAACATTTTGCTTGTTTTATATCATGTTTTGATAACTGTTGATTTGTCCCTTGCATTGGAGGTTGATATATTTAAAACTGAAAGCAACAATTCAAGAAGAAACTAGTAGTAGAAATCATTTGTAAATGTTTTTATGACAAGGCTTTAACAAGCATTGTTTAAAATCTAGTTGAGATAATCAGTAAAAATGGTACAGGTTGGCAGTCTTATTGTGAGAACTTGCCAGAAGTTGCGTGGCAGTTTTATACTGTGAACTTAATGGGATCTGTACTTGTTTCAGCGTCAGGTGGCAAGAAGTGAGTTACCAGGGCGTCCCATGGAACTGTTCATGTGCAGTGTGCTAAAGAGACAGGGGTACGGAGAAGGTTTCCGCTGGTTAGCACAGTACATCAATTAGGTCATCACATTAAGCATTAGCACTGGACAAATGACTAAGACATTGTAACTGAAGACATTTGGGGGGGGGGGGGGTTCTTTTTCAGGTCAGGCCTATTGCAGAGTGTTCACTGCAAAAAGAAGGCTCTGATTGGAAGGAAAAATACTTATTGCCCATAGGAAATAGAAAATATGATGGGGCAACATTTACAACTGCTATGTAAACTGAACACAGCAATGGAGATTTTTTTTAAACGTGAAATACAGGATGAAATAATGTAAGGAAACCTGAACAGCCTGTACCAGTACAAAGGCAAAGATTTATTATGGTAGAATTAACAAAAAAGGGTTTAAATGCACTAAGAGCATTGTTACCAAGCTGTACTGTTACAATATTTAATATATCTGATGGTGTGTTGGGACTTTGAACAGTGGTAATTATTGCAATCTTGTACAAAAACATTCAACATAATATCACTGATAAAAGCTTAGTTAGGAAGGATATATGTACAACTTGGACATCCATGATACTGAAATGCTAGGAGTATATCATATTGAGATACGTTCATCAGAAAGGACTTGGATGGCTGTGATATTGGCATTGTATGTCCCAACTCAGCTACTGGAGAATCTAATAGAATTCTTTTTTATTACATTTGAATTTATTTATTTGTTTATAGATTAATTTATAATTAAGATGAATAGACTGCACCTTGTTAATTTAGCCATTCCAGTAGTAGCTGTAGATAGTAAACCATAAATATGATTTGAAACACTATTTATTTAATCTATAACTAAGAGAACTACGTGGATTGTAGTCAGTGCCTGCCTTGGTCTGGAGCTGCTCGCCCCTAAATACTGGATGTGTCACTCAAGAGGAATAAAGTCAACTATGTGCCAAGAAAGACTTGCTGGCTGACATTGTCTCCATATTCTGGCACAAAATGAAGTATTTTTGTAGGAATGTTATGGGCAGATTTTATATCAGAGTTCCAAAGTTCTTTTTAAAATATTTCAGTTGTTTCTGCACAGTCTATGCTTCTACTAGTTAATCTGGAGGTGCAGTGTCAGTGTTGTCCTCACAGAAAAATAAAACTTCCTATCGACCTAGACACCCGCCTTAATGCCTTGGTAAACGTTTGATTACATATCAGCTGAATGTGTCATCGTTATGTAGCAAAATCTTTGGCATTCTTTCTTTGATCACTTACGATTTTCAGTTCTGATTCATGTTATGTTGGCTGATAGAGTGTTTAGGCTGGGTTTATCTCCATGGCTGACAACGTTGTTATAAAGGCGTCAGAAAAAAAAGACTGCTCAACACGAGACCGCATCAAAATACGAGTCCACTTGTACTTTAAAGTTGGGAACAGTTTTGAGATTAGCCATGTTTGATTAACCCTACCTCCAGGTTCAGAAAAGTGCACTAAATTCTGCCTGCTCATGTAGTATGTGTCCCTGCAAACTGTTGCTTATAGATAAATTTAACAAGTGTCAGTTAATTGTACATCACCAGGTGACCAGTTTCATTCGTACTGGTCTTTTTGTATCGAATAAAAATGTTATACATATACGCCATATGTTATGCTGTTTTAAACTGGCAAAGTAGCATTTATCGGATTCTCTCTAGTTTGTAAGGATTCTCCCTTTATCCTTTCTTATATTGTCGACTAGAATTGATTGAATTGTTCAAATGATGGCCATAGATCCACAGAAAATTAGACAAGGGTGTTGGTGCAACTGCAAGGGAAGCAAGCTTTTTATTACTTCACAGACGAACACCATACCGCGAAACTGTATAACAATGAAAAATTATCAAAACGCAAAAAAAGAACGATTTTTAAAATATTAAGTAAAATTATTTGCGTTAAATACAAAATTGTTGTAAATTTTCTTTTTCAAAGTTTTGTTTTATCAAATGAAATAGATAACATCCTATAGATGCGAGTCACTTATGGGGGATGTCGTGTCTTGCACGTAATAATGCCAAGTGAAGTTGACTACAGTCGCCATAGCAACTTCAGTGTGCATCCGACATCGTGTACTTTTAACGTTCTCTTTGCGAGTAATTGAATCAGGTGCCAGTAAGATTATTTGTAAGATAATTAAGATGATTAACTGGTGACCAAGACGAACATCATACTAAGAGCCTTCTCTTGTTTAGATTTCTTGATGAGAAACCATTGTTCCCACCTCAATTCCTATTTCATCTTTGCAATGTTGTCAATTTGGTAACCGTAAGAATAGAGCATGCGGCAACTGTTGGAAGATTTTTTTGTGTGTTTGCAAAGCAACAGTGGTTCTCAAGAGTAAGTTCAAAGGCCATGGCTCTAACAGCGTAACAAATTAATTTGCTCTATTCTTAGATTGGGATCAAATAAATGTTATAATTCCGGACAAGCTAATCGTGAGATACGCAATTACAACAAGGGTTCAATTAAAACAAGATGAACTTTTTACACTTCGAGCGGGTGGTAAAAACAAGGCAGACTCCATACTGTGTGTTGCCCTGCTGACAGTATTCACAATAACAATACATATGTTAAATAAATGAAGTTTATTGCACAAAATAACAGACAAAACACAACAAGTCACAAAAATAAGTTTAAAAAGTTCAATTAAAAAGTTCTGAGTCAATTAGTAGGCATGGGAGGGTAAATACAGTCCTTGTCGTGATAGGAAGGCAATGGCTCGTTCAGCCACTCGTTGTAATGGTTCTTATTAAGAAACTCCTTCACCTCGGCGTCGTACTTCTTGAATGTCTCTGGGTCTCTAGCGAGGACATACAGCCCGAGTCTGTTAGTGTCACTGACCACAGAATACTGGTACTGACCATTGATGACCGGTCCCAACTTGATGACCCAGTCTAAAATGCATGTCAAATACATTCATTTTAACACCGAGACAGAGATATGATATGATAAGATGATGCTTAGTACCGATATAATATGATATGATAAGATGATGCTTAACACTGAAAATAATTAACAAATGTAAGATGGTTATTGGAGATATTGGAACAGCGGTAATACATGTATCTTCCTAAAACAAAATTAACTTTTTATGGGGGGGGGGGGGGGGATGCATGAATAATGATTGCAAGGGTCAACAAGTGCCGTAACGAAAAATGCTGAATGCTCTAAATTTGGACATGGCTATAAACCTCATGATCAATAATTCTGAAAAGCAAGGTAAATGAACTATTCGGAAAACCAACAAAAATAACACTAAGAACGAAAGCTTTAAACAACTTTATTTAGTGAAAAAACATGAAAATTGTTGCAAGGTAATAAAGGGTATTCAAATGATCTATGGCCTATGTCCAGCTTTTGACTTACAGTTTCCAGTGAAGGGCACCCCAGCCAAATTCAACTTGAACTTGCCGGACTCCTCTGTGGCGTAGGCGTGTCCTCTGATGGCCTGTTCTTCGCCAGTTGGCCCTCCTTTCCTCCCCGAGTTAAACACGGTGATGGTGGTGTCGTTGAATTTGCCGTCTGTGGACAAAAATACCAATATATGACTTCCGTTTGCAGATAGTTTTATGATGCACCCAAGCTTGCACTAAATTTCGGGGTTTCAATAACATGGATTTGAAAGTAGATTTAAATCATTTACATAAATCATTATCTGACTGGCATTTGGCGTGTTCTTGGTTGAAATGGTTATTTCACTCTTACATTTGCCTAAAACATGTCACTTGGTCATTCTAAGCAAAGGCGAGTGGCAGAAGTGTGTTTATAAAATGTGGTATTCGAACTGGTCACAGATATGAGGACAATAGGGCTGTGGTCAACTTACACGTAGCTGTCACACAGTATCCTTTGGGAGCGAAGATGGAGCTCCAGCGGCTCAAGTACACCTGGAATCCCGGGTAACGAAAGGTTTGTTAGATTTTGATTCATGTCATTCTGTTCCTCCCTCCCCTCTCCGACGAAAGTTTTAAACAAAAATCGAACATTAAAGCTTCCCTTCATAATGTGTTATCAGAAATAAGTAAAGCAAAATAAAAGTGAAGAAAATTACTAGGATATTTTTAGCTAAACGTTAACGTGTCAAGAAAATGGCAGTTATATCTTTTATCTGTACCTGGATGATATATTCTCAGCTTCTGAACAATCTCGGTGTGAACTGCATAGCTTACCTGATACCATCTTCCAGTATATTTGTTCACATCAATCTGAGAAACAGTGGCGATGGACTCCTTAAAAAGTCCCGCCAAGAACGCGCTGCTGGAGGCCACCAAGGCCAGAGCGAGGAGAACGTTGAGAATCTGCATGATGAAGACAAAGATGAGTCTGTTGCTGGCTCGGTTTGTGCTCTATGATGGTGCCAGTGCTGGTTTATATAGGGCCCTCTTTACATAAACTTGGTTTTATAACTATCCCGAGGGTGTGGCAGGTCACAGCACGTGGACAACCATGTGGTCCTGACAGCTGGCTCCTCCCCACGGGATTAGCCGTCAGTGGGGACGGGGACATCTGGAACTGACCAGCGACGTGACAGCAGGGAAACAGCAGTTTATTGGATTGAAATACTTCAAATTGATTTTATACTGTATTTAAGAATTGTTCCGAGTCCGTTAAGTTTAGGAAAGCTTCCGCGCAGCGAATAAAGCACCTCTCTAAATTTTTTATTTTAAATATTAAAATCATAAAGCAACGATCAAAGTAAAATTTAGACTAAATATTAATTAAATATTTCGTTACAAATATCGGAGGTAGATGAAAAAATGAAAAAAAAAACATAACATTTACCCTGAGAAAATGATTTCAAGATGTGATGTTTCCATGGCAACAACGGTGAACATTGCACAAGACGTAGACACTGTACGGATGACACACATTGTGGACAACGTGCTTGACCATACGTAACGTGGAAGTCCACGTGCTATAGTGACAGCTGTTAATTCTGATACGTAATGCCGACATGACATGACGGAGAACCGCCTGTTAAAGGCATAATAACTCTTTGTATGATACCTATATTTCACAATAAAAACCTTGTGAATAACTCATAGAAATATAATATATTCTGTTTTACCACAAAAACAGCAGTTATAGCTTTTATTCTGATATTTGAACTTGTCTTTAGACCACGTAACCTCCATTGATGTCTATACTCTGTTAAAATCTCTTAAGAGATTTTAACAAAAAACCAAACTTTTTAGAAAAAAACCAGGGACTAACTTTGAATGTAAAAATGGATTCATTAACCATTGGTAAGCATGGGAAAATTGTTGTTTACTCCAGGAAAATTCATTTTTTGGCCGAAACAAAGAGTTATTATTGCTTTAACAGTGTTCACTCTTGACGGTGGGGCTGGCAATAAGGTCCTACAGAGAAAATTAAATTCATAATAATTTTGTCAATTATTCCTTCCTTCACGGCATTTAAGGTTTATTATAAAACCTGGTTATAATTTTTCTATTAAAGCGTTATCTCTTAACGCTGTAATTTTAAAATATTCATCAATAGACACTGAAAATGAATTCCATATTACGTGTATAAGGCACAAAACCCATTTCTGTGTATTGTTTGTTTAAAGTTTCTAGGAAGGAACAAAAATGCTTAAAACTTAACAAAGTGGAATTTGGCAGTGCACACTATTTAAGTATAAAGGAAAAGTACATTTTGTCTTCTTTAATTGAAAATTTGAGATAAAAAATTAATATTATTAGTTTTTTTATGACCAAAGAGCAATTATGAAACAAAGTTTTTGTTTACATTCCTTACATAAGTTTTTAATTAGAAAATTAATTACAATTTAAGGCTTGTAAAGGTAAAAAGGTGGGAGGTTCTGTTTATGGCCTTTTTTCCGTGAGTATATTTTACAAAGAAGATATTCTACAAAACTATATGCCCGCTGCTACGAATGGTTACCAAACACAGTGGTACATTTCCGAAATGCCAATATTTTCTTATTCCTTATTTCCCCAAAATTTGGATAATTGAGAAACCACGACTTGCCACCATATACCAATATAAAAACCTAGGACAGAAATCAAGAAATATGACGTAACTGTATTCTATGGCCTTGACCTTGATCGGTCATGTCACCACTGGGAGTGTCTTGGTCTGGCTATAAAACAGCGGCAGTGTACAGGGAACACAACTCCACACTATCATACTTTGCTCTACAGTAGGAAGAAGAAAGCATCAGCGGCAGAAATATGATTCTTTTTCCAATGACTATCGCACTCATCTCTGTTCTTGGTTCCAGCAATGCCTTCCTTGCTGGCATATTCAAAAAGCCGCTTCCAACCGTGGAGGTAGAAGTAGGGAAATATTTAGGACGTTGGTATCAGGTATACTACTGGATTTAACTAATTCAATATTTGAGATATCATTGATCATATACAAAGTTATTAATACATCGTTTAAAATGGTCATTAAAAAGATTTTGATTTGCAAAATTTTTTTACTGGCCATACCGTCGTTCAGATCTAATATCGGAGGTTAACCATGTAACATGTTACAGAAAAGGATGAAGATAAATATGGCTTTAAGTCAGTGAATAAAATAATTAAGTGAGGTTATAGAAATTGTTGCAGTTGATAAAATAATTCATGAAACATATGCATCGTATCAAAGTGCATATTCATTTAGATATAATATTTCATGATGAAGATGACATATTTTCATTTTTTATACCTGACAATTGCTAAAACATGTTTTAACAGATGTATGGCAACAGAGCAACGTCTTTGTTTGAAAAGGATGCTGTGTGCGTTACCGCTGACTGTAAGTGTAAGCTTTTGTCTTGAAAACTACGACATAGGAAATAAATTGATTATATATAATTTTCTTTTCAACACGAGAAGACCCCATAAGTTTTAAGAACATATATCTGGGGATGGGTACAGAAGTACCACTATGCTTGTGTGCGCTTGCGCATTTGTGTGTGTATCGTTGGACTGCTGACTTTTTAAAAATGTCTTCACAAAAATGGATTAAGGGAGAAATAAATGAAACAGTTGTTTTTTGTCCAAAATACCAATGGTGAGATGCCTAGGTAAATATAAAGTAAAAATTTCTCGGTACTTTTCAAAATCTTACTTTTGATAGATTCTTATCGATCTTTCAATCTTTGTTATACTTTTTATTTTTGTGTCGCATGCAGTAGTAGACACGGTTTCAGTTTCTTTGTAAATATTCACAAAACTTATCAAAGATATGTATCTATAGAAGAGCGGCCTTTGAACGGTTGAATTTTGGGTGGAATATTTTGCCAAAATATGAAACCGTTCTTTAATGTGTATAGTTACCTTTTAAGAAATTTGGTTATGCTTGATGTTTACATTCTCGTCACGTTAAAAAAATGCAAAATTGGGGGTTGATAACCGAAAAACAAAGAGTTATAGCTTTAACTGTCCAATGACTTCATTATGAGATGTAAACCCAGTAGAATAGATGAAAAATAACTTAAACAGTTACACTGGTGCATTTAAAACTTCTGACTTGCGAATTATCTCCCTGCCTTTTGAAAGATACTAGTATTTTATGATAGCTAGATGAAAAATGCGCGTTTTCAAGTTCAAATTATTTTTTCAAGTTCAAATCATTTTTTAAAGCATCAAATTTGGAGTTTGTTCGGCAAAGTTTTAATTTATAAACCTCTTTAGAATATAAATTAATGAAAATCAAAAGCAGCCAATTTTAGTTGCTCAGCAAAGTTTTATTCATAAACCTCTTTAGAATATAAATGAATCTGAATAATTGTAATGGGGTAGTATAAAACAAGGCAGTCATGCATAAAACTGGTTGCACACTGAAAACTTGTCGTCTAAATTAAACTAGTTCATATCTCGCAAATGCATGTTTTCAAGTTCAAATTATTTTTTCTCGCAGTATGAACACAAAAAAGAAATACTACCTTACTTATTCTCAAATGGGTACGTTAGTGATTCATAGGCTTCTTGTATTTTCAAAACATACAGCTCAGTTATTTCCCGACATAAGGCATTTATTAAATTTGAGTTTGTTAAAATGATTGTGAATGTTTCTCCTGTTACAACTCAAATATAGTACAATATTTGCCACATTTTGCCAACTTCACCATCCAGTCCTCATCACCTGTTTCCGCAGCCCCGAAGCGAGGTTAACAATCGCCGTTTTTCAACATGCCCGCTAGACGCATGGCAAACATGTGGCAGTTGTTGCCAAACAGGTTGTAGTCTCCAAACCTCGATTTGTAGGATCGTGTAAACGCTTTGGCGGCTTCAATGCTACAGGTACTCTCCGCTGCTGGCCAAATCTCCCAGCGGACCTCGCAGTGTGGAACGTAAGGTTCATCTCTATAAGAATACCTCTTCTCGCTATTCTCATTACCAACTCCCCACTCGAAGATCAGCCCACGATAGTAAATCAGGCGATGTGCAATGCGTATGGGAGATCGAAATACGAAGCGTTTGGCCCTTATTTTACTGACACAAGCCAAGTCTTGAGTTCCAAACCAGATTCCGCCTGGGTATTCTAAAAAATTGTAATTGATTAGTGTGTGTGTGTAATATTACCAATTAGAAATTATGATAGCAAAGATTAATTAATACACAATGCATGCATTAAAGATGCATACAAAGTCAATTTTTTGTCACAAAAACCAACCAAATGCCAGCATATAGTTTCAAGTAGTATAACTAAGAGAATTACCAAAAGGCATTGTTTAATTTTACCCGAAAATGATGTTTGAACAGATCTTTCTGCTGGCATTCTAAGCTGTATGTCAATGGGGCAGGAAAGTAGGTCACGGAAGTAGGTTAAATTTACAACCATAAATTTAAAGAAAGGAGCAGTCTAATGGTCTTTTACGGCTGATCGAGTGATCTATTCAGTTTATCCCTTGGCATGCCGAATTTATTTGAGTCATACAAGAATCTAGTAGAAGTGGTTGACATGTGTTACTCGGAATCCACACTCCACCGATGCTCGGTTCGTATGTACCTTTAAACTATGCTTGGTAATTGGCAAACAGCGAAACAAAAATGGCAGGCATAGTTTTGGGGGAAGGCAAATAATTTCTGTGATATCGTAGCTATTGGTAACGTTATTATTGGTAATGTGTTGTATGCACGATAGAACAACATTTTACTGAACGTTTGAAGATAACTACTTTTTTCTGTTACGTTTTCCTTCATTTGCAATCTATTTTCAGTAAGAATTAGATGTGGGCACACAAGAAGTTGTAATAAACATATGATAAGCATTAAAATATAAGATTGACTATGACCATCCATTTGTTTGCTGAGAAATTATTTCAAACATTCAGAGATCATGATAATGTTTTAAGTGTACATTTGAGATTGACATGTAACTTTTATTAAAACATATTCATATTGTTCATATTTATTTCCAACCATGGTTGATCGATCGGCAACACCAATTGACTCTAATTAATAAGAAAGCGTTGATAGTCGTTTTACGCTGAAAACTTTGCAAATGGAGTTTCAACAACAGTATTTTTTACCGTCTGTGCAACATCCCAAAGGCACACGTCGAGTCTAAAGTTTAAAACTTACGTTAACAGCAGAATAAGTGAAAGCTAGTGTATATTTCCTTGCTAACCAAAAGGCTCATTTTTAACTACTTTTCACAATGACAATTTTAATCTTGATAAAAATTCTAAGAACTCAATAACATCAGTCAAACACGACGTTTCTGTCCACTACCTATGGGCTTTGGTCACGTGAATGGTGATTTCGCGCCGGTGTAACAGGAATGGAAGTCCGCTAGGAACCATAGTCCGCTTCACATTACTTTGTACAGGTGACATTCGTCCCAATTTCTAACCCCGATACTCCAACTAACCCGCACCTGTACTAATAATATGGGAGCCCGGACTTCCATTGCTAGAACTTCCATTCCTGTTCCACCGGCACTATTTTATTTACCATACCTTGGAAGTTTATTTCATCCCTTCGTCCAGTTGGTATCCACAGTGCATGACTGTACATGACGTTCACGCAGAGTAGGAAAGCAACGACCTACAAAAAGGATTTAAACATAATATACAACTGTTCCGAAAAACTTTTTTTCAGTGTTGTAACTCAGTGATCACTATGGATGCGATTCTCTGAGCATCTTTTGAAATTTCAAGGTAAATGTCAAGGTAATTCATATGAAAATAAGTAAAACGACATAGGGTATTTGTATAAGACTTACGGTACCTGAATGGTATTCCACATTTTTCGTAATCCTATCGTTTAACTTCGATAACTACTTGGGACGCTCGGCGTCTTACTTTATATAGCACCACAAACGAACACGAGAAGGAAGTAGATTTCGCTAAGAGTCCCTCTTTGTTTTCCCTTTGGAACACTTCCATGACTTCAAAGTTCCATTGGCATAGTTCACAATTTGAAGAAAAACATCCTGTTTCCATTGACACACTCCAAATTTGAAGAAAAACATCCCTTTTCCATTGGTACACTTCAAAGTTTAAAGAAAAACATCCCGTTTCCATTGACACACTTCAAAATTTAAAGAAAAACATCCTCAATTTTTATACGTAAGTATGGGAGTACGTACGTGTCGTACGACTAATTAATATCAGCTTCTAGATTTTATCTTATTACTCATGCGCACCCTCCTAATTTGCATTTAATAAAAACAGTAATGTAAAAAAAGATTTACGATTTTTAATGTCAAATTAGCAGAATGAACAAAAGTAAATAAAAGCTATAAAGTCACCAGATGTAAGTGTAGTTTTGTCGAGAGTCTAATTAGGCAAAAATGGAAAATGCCCACGCCACGTGAGGTTATGATTGATACCGGACCTCGTTAACTCTTCAAAGATGGCGCCTTGGAAAATATATTTAACGAATATTCAAAAAATAATTTTCTGGACGAGATTTGAGGGGATGCATGGTCTAAATTCGGATAAATGGTATAAAGTAGGGGTATCTTCACGGGTATTTTATATGTTCTGTACCGTGAATCATGATAAATATGGTATCTGAAATAAGAAACACTATTCAACATGCGAGATGATCATGTGATCATGATAAAACAAAAAAAAAAAAAATGATTGGAGGTGGGTCAACCTTTTTCACCAAGAGTGTATATGTTAAAACAGGTGTCTCAGAGTGTCACTGAAAATTGGGAAGTTAACAGCCAAGTACATTTAAAAAAGTTTGCACCAGTCAGTTTGTATCTGATAAAACCCCCTGGGATTTATGAACAAATGCAAACCAGTTGACATACTGAAGGTATGGAGATATCATAATGAAGAATAAAGACAAATTGGAGCTTTCTAACGTTTATTCATCGACCCTCTGTTCATACAATTTTGCAAGTATTTTAAGTATATTCCTCTGTACTGGTCATGCATTTACTTGTTTACTTTCCATTGTTGCAAACCTCCGTTCAACATTTCCTCATAAGGTAATTTCTAAGAGACTTGTTTTCAATTTAAAATATCTAAAATATTATTTGAATAACTCATGCTTGAACCTTACTCATCCTAAGCTTGCATGTGTTTTACACGTGTAAGAAACTTGTAAATCTATTGAGAAATAAACCAATCACATACACTGTTACTGACTTTGACCTTTTCCATCTTTTTCTGACACTAAAACATGTTCTACACTTGTTGACTCTTGCTGAAACTTAACTTACTCTCAACAACTCCCTATGATTTTGCACATTTGATTCCGTTTTAATTAGTATCTGCAATTAGTAAAAGTATAAGTAATTTGCTTTACAACAGAGAGTTCAGTTAAACTGTCAAAACGTTCTCACCTCCAGATGGCGCTGTCAGTAATACCACGGTCAGTGTGTTTAATGCCCAGAGAACCAAGACGCCTACAGGAGAGGCTCACACCATCCGAGGATTTGCTTACACCACGGAGGAGCCGGGGAAACTGGCAGTGAAACTGGACGGAGTACCTGTGAAAGCTCCATGTAAGTATCCTTTAGTACCGGGTAATCCTGCCCTCGACCAGGGTTTTGGAACAATTTTTCTCTAGATTTTTACAGATATTTCTATAGCTATTGAGTGAGAATGTGTTGGAGGCCGGGAGGGGGCACCTCCCTTTTTTCTTTGATAGAGAGTAAGATAAGGGAGTAATGAGAACTTTTAGGATGAATAGGCCCTACATTATACACTATGTTATTCTATCATGTTATACATTACCCATAATTCCCTACGGGATACCTTCAGCATAAATCTTTATTATTTATTTTTTTATTCAATATTAACCAGTTATATATATAGTAATCTGATAGCAACTTCAAATAACGGGATAATATAAAAGAATGCTAAATTCCTCTGCAGTTCAGTAAATATTTCCTTAGTCAGTGTATAACAGGTCTAACCAACTACCAGACTCGGCACCTAAGGATCCTGAATTAACCGATATATCGGACCACACTACCCGTTTTCAAGGTGTGTGTCAGATCGCATTTCGGAGTATCATACTCCAGAACAAATTTTGTAGGACGACTGCGGGCTCATTCACGCTCGGCTGAACAACCTTAAACTGTACTCTTACTTTAGAGTACTCTATTTCATTGTCTCTATGGGGGTATATGGGGACTTTACGACATTCGGTTTGAATGTTTTAACCACTTTTGATAGGGCTTTTTTGCATTGTATTAGATTAATGTGGCAGTCTAAGGTTCATCTAGGTGGCTTTCAAATTTATGCACCCGGTTTTAAAATCATATAGCGATTAAATACGACAATCGTTTACTATCCAATCAAGGTGACAGCCGAGCGTGGGCTCATCCTGTCGGTGTTCTGACTGATACTCCGAAATGCGATCTGACACACACCTTGAAAACGGGTAGTGTGGTCCGATAAACCGGTTAATTCAGGATCCTTAGGTGCCGAGTCTGGTAGTTGGTTAGGCCTGTATAAGACAGGAATGTTTTTAATAGATATAAACGAAGTATTGCATAACTTTTTGAGCCCGCTGTAATGTCCTTTTTCAGATTGGATTATTAAGCTGGGTCCCCAGACGTTTTCTACCAATGGTCAGTACGAGTATGCAGTGGTCACAGATAACTTCCGGGTCACGCTGTTCGTGTTGGCGCGCGATCCGGAAGGTTTCAAGCTGAAGTACGATCAGGAGGTCAAGCAATTTGTGAAAGATGCTGGATTTACGGAATGGTTAAACGAACCGTTGGAGACATACCAAGGAAATGACTGCCTCTATGCACAGCCTCCACAGTGAAATATTCTGTTCCTTTTGTGGTTTCAGTTGTATATGAAGACTTTTGTGAGGTAGAGTAATATGAAGGACAATGTTTTCAGTGACTGTTACTTAATATCAGCCACGAAATGAAAGATGAGGCATTGTACAATTCTATTTTGTATTCTTGTGATTCTAAAGCATCCATTTTTATATTCAATATAATAAAATAAATACAAAAAAAAAAAAAAAAAAAACTCACTGTGGTTTAAATGTTCTATAAATTAAGGTAAAAAAAAACGTTTCTTTTCTATTAAAATGGAAATATTTTAAACAATTTCCTATATTTCTGATACCACTTGTTTCCATAGAATAAATCTTACCAAAGTCTATCTAGCACTGACGACACGTAGCACCCACGGCTTAATTAAAGCTTTTATCGTTGTATTTGGTACTACGTTCAAGGTTACCCGCAGGTTTATTTAAATAAACTCTTTGTGTTTCTTTTCACATTGCTATTTTAATCTGACCCGGAAAAATTGTACTTCTCCCACACTACTTGAGAAGGCTGAGGAGCCAGGAGTAGAACTGAAGTACTGTATAAAGGACACGGTGAAGGAGAATAACTATCGGTGACAAAAAACGTTCTGGCTACTTAAGACCCAATATATCCCCAATTCATTCAAATAAACTAGCTATAGATGTAAATTTAATAGGATGTATTAATCAACCCAGTCAATACCAGTATTTGTTTTTTACTTTGTATTAAAAAAAATTTATATGGCAATTGATATTTTGAATAATTTTCTTTTCAACACGAGAAGACTCCATAAGTTTTAAGAACATATTTCTGGGGATGGATACAGTAGCGCCACTATTTTTGTGTGCGCTCGCGCATTTGTGTGTATATCGTTTGACTGCTGACTTTTTAAATTGTCGCAACAAAAATGGATTTAGGGAGAAATAAATGAAACAGATATTTTTCGTGCAAAATACCTATGGTGAGATGTCTAGGTAAACATAAAATACAATTTTCTCGGTACTTTCCAAAATCTTACATTTGATAGGTTCTTATCGATCTTTCAATCTTTATTATACTTTTTATTTTTGTGTCGCATGCAGTAGCAGTAGTAGACACGGTTTCAGTTTCTTTGTAAATATCTGCAAAACTTATCAAAGATATGTATCTATAGAAGTACGACCTTTGAACGGTTGAATTTTGGGTGGAATATTTTGCCAAAATATGAAACCGTTCTTTAATGTGTGCAGTTACCTTTTTAAGAAATTTGGTTATGCTTGATGTTTACATTCTGGTCACGTTAAAAAAAATGAAAAATAGGGGGTTGATAACCGAAAAACAAAGAATTATAGCTTTAACTGTCCAATGACTTCATTATGAGATGTAAATCCAGTAGAATAGATGAAAAATAACTAAAACAGTTACACTGGTGCATTTAAAACTTGTGACTTGCGAATTATCTCCCTGCCTTTTGAAAGATACTAGTATTTTATGATTGCTCGATAAAAAATGATTGTACTCGACAAAGGAGGATTTTATCTCCAGCATTCATGTGTCATGCCAAAGTGCTTAAGTATGCCGAAATGGTGATCAACAAAAATCAAAAACAGCAAATTTTGGGTTTGTTCGGCAAAGTTTTTATTTATAAACCTCTTTAGAATATATATGATTAACAAAAATCAAAAGCAGGTAACTCTAGTTGTTCAGCAAAGTTTTATTCATAAACCTCTTTAGAATATAAATGAATCTGAATAATTGTAATGGGGTAGTATAAAACAAGGCGGTCATTCATAAAACTGGTTGCACGCTGAAAACTTGTCGTCTAAATTATACTAGTTCATATCTCGCAAATGCGTGTTTTCAAGTTCAAATTATTTTTTCTCGCAGTATGAACAAAAAAAAAAAAAAAAAAAAAAAAAAAAAAAAAAAAAAAAAAAAAAAAAAAAAAAAAAAAAAAAAAAAAAAAAAAAAAAAAAAAAAAAAAAAAAAAAAAAAAAAAAAAAAAAAAAAAAAAAAAAAAAAAAAAAAAAAAAAAAAAAAAAAAAAAAAAAAAAAAAAAAAAAAAAAAAAAAAAAAAAAAAAAAAAAAAAAAAAAAAAAAAAAAAAAAAAAAAAAAAAAAAAAAAAAAAAAAAAAAAAAAAAAAAAAAAAAAAAAAAAAAAAAAAAAAAAAAAAAAAAAAAAAAAAAAAAAAAAAAAAAAAAAAAAAAAAAAAAAAAAAAAAAAAAAAAAAAAAAAAAAAAAAAAAAAAAAAAAAAAAAAAAAAAAAAAAAAAAAAAAAAAAAAAAAAAAAAAAAAAAAAAAAAAAAAAAAAAAAAAAAAAAAAAAAAAAAAAAAAAAAAAAAAAAAAAAAAAAAAAAAAAAAAAAAAAAAAAAAAAAAAAAAAAAAAAAAAAAAAAAAAAAAAAAAAAAAAAAAAAAAAAAAAAAAAAAAAAAAAAAAAAAAAAAAAAAAAAAAAAAAAAAAAAAAAAAAAAAAAAAAAAAAAAAAAAAAAAAAAAAAAAAAAAAAAAAAAAAAAAAAAAAAAAAAAAAAAAAAAAAAAAAAAAAAAAAAAAAAAAAAAAAAAAAAAAAAAAAAAAAAAAAAAAAAAAAAAAAAAAAAAAAAAAAAAAAAAAAAAAAAAAAAAAAAAAAAAAAAAAAAAAAAAAAAAAAAAAAAAAAAAAAAAAAAAAAAAAAAAAAAAAAAAAAAAAAAAATACTACATTACTTATTCTCAAACGGGTTCGTTAGTGATTCATAGGCTTCTTGTATTTTCAAAACATACAGCTTTGTTATTTCTCGACATCAGGCACTTATTAATTTGAGTTTGTTAAAATGATTGTGAATGTTTCTCCGGTTACAACTCAAATATAGTACAATATTTGCCATATTTTGCCAACTTCACCATTCAATCCTCATCATCTGTTTCCGCAGCCCCGAAGCGAGGTTAACAATCGCCGTTTTGCAACATGCCCGCTAGACGGTTGGCAAACGTATGGCAGTTGTTGAATAAAAAGCGGTACCTTCCAAATCTCGATTTGTAGGATCGTGTAAACTCTTTGGCGGCTTCAATACCACAGGTACTCGTCGCTGCTGGCCGAGCCTCCCAGCGGACTTCACAGTGTGGAACGGCAGGGGACGTGCCAATAGAATACCCTATCTCGCCGTTCTCATCACGAACTCCCCACTCGAAGATTAGCCCACGATAGTATATCAGGCGATGTGCAATGCGTAAAGGAAATCGAGATACAGAGCGTTTGTTCTTCTTTCCCATGACACAAGCCATTTTTCTGAGTTCCAAACCAGAATCCGGCTGGGTGTTCTAAAAAAAAAAAAAATCCCCGTGTAATTGATTAGTGTGTGTGTAATATTACCAAATTAAAATTATGATAGCAAAGATAAATTAATACACGATGCATGGATTAAACTATGTTTGGTAATGGGCAAACAGCGAAACAAATGTGGCATAGTTTTTGGGGAAGGCAAGTAATTTCTGTGATATCGTAGCTATTGGTAACGTTATTATTGGTAACGTATTGTATGCACGATAGAACAACTTTTTACTGACGTTTGTAGATAACTACTTTTTCCGTTACGTTTCTCTTCATTTGCAATCTATTTTCAGTATGAATTAGATGTAGGCGCACAAGAAGTTGTAATAAACATTTAATAATCATTTTAAAAATATATCAGTAATGTATGTATCGAAGGAAATCAAACTTCGTAATTCTGTGATTCATATGATCACTGCAGAAATATTGATTACACATATATTTCGCAGTTCATATTTGATCCAAGTTTTCAAAGATTAACTATGACCATCCATTTGTTTGCTGAGAAATTATTTCAAACATTCAGAGATCATGATAATGTTTTAAGTGTACATTTGAGATAGACACTTTTATTAAAACATATTCAGATAGTTCATATTTATTTCCGACCATGGTTGATCGATCGGCATCTTCAATTGACTCTAATTAATAAGAAAGCGTTGATAGTCGTTTTACGCTGAAAACTTTGCAAATGGAGTTTCAACAACGGTATTTTTACCGTCTGTGCAACATCCCAATGGCACACGTCGAGCCTAAAGTTTAAAACTTACGTTAACAGCAGAATAAGTGAAAGCTAGTGTATATTTCCTTGCTAACCAAAAGGCTCGTTTTTACCTACTTTTCACAATGAGAATTTTAATCTTGATAAAAACTCTAAGAACTAAACAACATCAGTCAAACACGACGTTTCTGACCACCACCTATGGGCTTTGCATGGTCACGTGAATGGTGATTTCGCGCCGGAATTCAATGCTCAGGAAACGGGACATTGTTCAGTCTCTTTAGTAAGGATAATTGTATTTTATCATCGTATCTGGATACCACGAAAAAACTTCTTTCATGTATTTAAACCTTCCTCTTATTTTGTACTTTAAATAACGCGTATAATCGATTTAACATTTTAAACTTTGAGTAAATACCATCGTTATTATTATCTTTATTATTATTATTTATGTTTGCATTTTATACTGATCGACAAAATTGTGACACTCTCAGTTTACATGCATTTCTTGGTTGGCAAGGAAATACAAACTGACCAATACATATAATAGGATATGTGTAACAGGATATGGAAGTCCTAGGAATGGAAGTCCGGGCTCCCGTATGATAAGTGCAGGTTAGGGTTAGTTGGAGTATTTGGGTTAGTAAATGGGGGGAATGTCACCTGTACAAAGTAATGGGAAGCGGACTACGAATCCTAGCGGACTTCCATCCCTGTTAAACAGGCATTTTTATTTACCATACCTTGGAAGATTACTTCATCCGTTCGTCTAGTAGTTGGTATTACTTCATCCGTTCGTCTAGTAGTAGGTGGTGCCGACAGTACAAAACTGTAAATGACATTCACGCAGAGTAGGAATACAACGACCTACAAAAAGGATTTCATTTAAGCATAATATAAAACTCCAAGAATCCAAATTCATTATTTTTTCCATTTCTAAGAAATCGTGAGTGAAATCGAAAATAAATAAATAAATAAATAAAAACTAAGAGAATGGGTATTTATACCTGTGGGATCAGAACACGTTACAATGTTCCGAGTGTTCTAACTCAGTGATCACAATGGACGTGATTAATTATCTGAGCATCTTTTGACATTTCAAGTTAATTCATATGAAAATGAGTAAAACGACATAGGCTATTTGTATTAGACTTACGATACCTGAATGGTATTCCACATTTTTCGTAGTCCTATCGTTTAACTTTGAAAACTACTTGGGACGCTCGGCGTCTTACTTTATACAGCACCACAAACGAACACAAGAGGGGAGTAGATTTAGCTGAGAGTTCCTCTTCGTTTTCCCTTTGGAACATTTCCATGACTTCAAAGTTCCATTGACATAGTTCACAATTTGAAGAAAAACATCCTGTTTTCATTGGCACACTTCAAAATTTGGAGAATAACATCCTTTTTTCATTGGCACACTTCAAAATGTAAAGAAAAACATCCTCGATTTTTATACGTAAGTATTGGCGTAAGTACGTGTCATACGACTAATTAATATCAGCTTCTAGATTTTATCTCATTACTAATGTTCACCCTCCTAATTTGCTATTAATAAGAACAGTAATGTAAAAAAAGGTTTACGATTTTTAATGTCAAATTAGCAGGATGAACAAAAGTAAATAAAAGCTATAAAGTCACCGGATGTAAGTGAAGTTTTGTCTAGAGTCTAATTAGGCAAAATGGAAAATGCCCACGTGAGGCTAGGATTGATATTTCAATTTCACGATCAAAGATAATTTCCCATGATGTTGCCACGCCTGCAAACTGGACCTCGTTAACTTTTCAAATTTGACGCCCTGGAAAATATATTTACCGAATATGTAATTTCAGACTGATTAAAGAGACTGCACAATAAGGAAAGGTTGTGTGCGTGCGTGATCGTCAAAATCAGCATTGAAGATTTTTAGATCACACAAAAGATGCCGGAAAAATAATAAATGTAAAATTTAAAACATAAATCTCACTCCATTTACAAGAGGTGACTCTGGGTAACTACAGGCTTCACCTCGAGAACAAATTTGCTCACATTTCTCGTCTGGTGAGTGATTTGTTGCAGAAACACAATGTTCTGAGTATGGGAGGATGGATCAACCTTCTTCGAGCCCTGATACTAACTTAACTGAGCAGCTGCTTCCCGAATTGGAGTAACATGTAGCAATGCAGTGGAACTTCAGCCCCCTTACAATCTGGACCAATTCCAAAAAGCTTTTCTGGACGAATGATGTAATTTTCCACAAAACAGAATTCTTGCCCTAGTTGAAGGTAGTACGGTGGACACTCACGCTATTAGACAGGTGGCCTTTAACGAGCACATGCTCGTGCTAATTGTGTGTAAATTTGGTGTCATTTGGTGCTACTGTTTTAATTTTATGGACTGTGAGATTCACTGTAGAACATCAGATTTCCGAGATTTGAGGGGATGCATGTTCTAAATTCGGAAAATGGTATAAATTAGGGGTATCTTCACGGGTATTTTTAATGTTCTGTACCGTGAGTCATGATAAATATGATATCTGAAATAAGAAACACTCTATGGTGTCTGAAATAAGAAGCACTGATGCGAGGTGATCATATGATCATAATAAAAAAGAAAAAAAAAAAGAATTGGAGGTGGGGCAACCTTTTTCACCAACAGGTGTCTCAGAGTGCCAATGCAAATTGGGAAGTTAACAGCCAAGTACATTTAAAAACTAGAAAAGCACTCCAAGAGCTCAGACCTCCGCCAAGGCAGCAAAGTCTCCACCCAATGCCGTTTCACCCTTAAATTCTCATTCTATAATGATTTAGTTTTTTTATTTTTGATTATTGATTATTGATTGATTACTGATCCGGATCACCACCAAAAACTAATCATCTGTTCCTTGACCCACTTGTGACAGTTCCAGAAAATGTCATCAAAATCGGTCCATAACTTAGTTTTTTATTTTTGATTATTGATTGATTATTGATTCTGATCAGCACCAAAAACTAATCACCTGTTCCTTAGCCCACTGAAAATTTCATATATATTTCATACTATATATATATATATATATATATATATATATATATATATATTAATCTGAAAGCAACCGCAAATTACGGATAATATAATAGAATGCTAAATTCCTCTGCAGTTCAGTAAACATTTGCTTTAAGTCTGTGTATAAGGCAGAGATGATTTTAATGGATACAGCCTAAACGAAGTATTGCGTAACTTTTTGAGCCCGTCGTAATTTTTTTTCGTCAGATTGGATTATTAAGCTGGGTCCCCAAACGTTTTCTACCATGGCCAGTACGAGTATGCAATGGTCACAGATAACTTCCGGGTCACCCTGTTTGTGTTGACACGGGATCTGGAAGCCTTCAAGCTGAAGTACGATCAGAAGGTCAAGCAATTTGTGAAAGATGCCGGATTTACGGAATGGTTAAATGAACCGTTGATCACATACCAAGGAAAAGACTGCCTCTATGCACAGCCTCCACAGTGAAATATTCTGTTCCTTTTGTGGATTCAGTTGTATATGCAGACTTTTGTGAGGTAGAGTAATATGAAGGACAATGTTTTCAGTGACTGTTACTTAATAACAGCCATGAAATGAAAGATGCACGGGGAGGCATTGTTCCATTCTATGTAGTATCCTCGTGTTTCTAAAGCATCCTTTTTTATATTCAATATAACAAAAATAACACATAAAAATGTCACTGTCACGGTTTAATTAAGACTTTTATCGTTCTATATTTGGAAGATATCCGCAGGTTTATTTAAATAAACTCTTTGCCTTTCTTTTCACATTGCTATTCTAATCTGACCCGGGAAGAGTGTTCTGCTCCAACACTACTTGAGAAGGCTGAGGAGCCAGAAGTAGAATTTGAGTACTGTATGAAGGAGTCTTAATGTGTTTATTTTTGCCAAGAGCCTGGTTCATAGACCCTTACGATGGCATGAAGTTTATTACCTCAAGGGGAAAATAACCAAATTTGGCAACTCACTTTGTACTGATTCTCTTATTATATTTGGAAAGCTGTTTAAATCTTGTTATGCTTTGATTTCGTTTTTCCTTTCATTCGACATCAAATTGAATTGGATAAAATGTGTTTTGTTTGTGATTAGAAATCAAAAGAAATGATTTTTCGGACAAACACATATTTATAGATTAAACACTTTTTTCATCATAGATTTACTTCGTCTAGAATAAATATTACAGAATAAACTTTTGGTTTTATAATTAAAGACAAATATAAAACCTAAAAGAACAAACTAATTGCTCCAAGTGAATCATTATTTGCTTTTACATCGAAAATGATCATGCAGATATATAAGATATTCCAAGTTTCACAAAGCGTGATAAGAACATTGTTATCATCTACATCGCCACAGATCGAAAGTCAACACTGGAAAACGCTTACAGCAATGTAGTGAAATACAGAAAATGAAAATATAAAAATACTGGCCTTGCGTATGTTCTGTGCAACTAAAACTGTCTCATTTAGTGGACTATGGACTATCGTGTCCTTAATGATTTCTGTTTTTATTTTTCGAGCACTTAGGTAGAAAAACTGATAAATCATTATTTGAAGAAAAGAACTTCAATGTAAATGTCCTAGTTGATATCAATCATTATTTTTCATACCGAGACTGTCATTTTGACATAATTAACTTAATTTAAAAAATCACTTTAATTAATTTCCATTCCCTTACTTGCCTACTTAGTATAGTAACACAAGTGTCAATATATTTCAACATATATCAATATAATTTGATGTAAATTGATATATGTTGTAAAGGCGTCAAATCTTGAGCACAGATTTCTCAAATATCAGCACCTCAGATGTCGATGTTTTAGTCTGCTTAGTTTTCCAATTCCCTCTGGATAGCCTGCAATAGCAGCTGGGAGAGCGATGTAGCCGAATTAGGGGCATCTGGAAATAATTTGACTGTGGTAAAAAGTGACTTGATTATAAAAAATAATTAGAATATAATTCGCCACTTTACAGTGAAATCATTTCAACTGATAATAATGATAAACAGGGGCCCAACAAATAATTACAAACTGGACAAATATATAACGAAAGTGTTTTTTATTCTTACCATCCACATCAAGAAGTACGCATGCGTCCTGACATTCCTTGACCCCAGGTCTGGTTAAAATATCCAACAAGGTGGACTTGAAAATTGCCCGTTGTTTCAGTTTTTCCTCCTTTGACAGGTCAGCCAGTGTGTCTTCTTCCATCTCAAACAGCGTGAGAAGGGGTGTGGCATATTCCGCCACACAGTAGTAATCCTACGAGCAGACCAGATAAAGGGAATGCTTTAATTCATGACAACTACTCATTTCCATTTCAATAAATTTAACAAGCCGTGAAGTGAGAGAGAGAGAAAGACAGTGTGTGTGTGTGAGAGAGAGAGAGAGAGAGGGGGGGATAGAGAGAGAGAGAGAGACAGTGTGTGTGTGTGTGTGTGAGAGAGAGAGAGAGAGAGGGATAGAGAGAGAGAGACATGATCACATACCTGCCCATCTTCCGAGGTCACTTTATAGACAAAATTTCTGTACACTCTCTGCGGATTTCCTGACCGGTTGGCCTTGAACTCGCGAAGGTGCGCCCCGGGTTGGACAGCGGAGTCCCCGTCTGTGAGGGTGGGGTGCGCAAAACACGAGGTGGGCAGCAGGATGAACAGTTTGGGGGCGATGCGTTGGTTGCTAGCGTCCCAAAAAGTTGACGTCTTTACTCTGTCAGCTAGACCTGAGGACGGGTGAAAGAATATTTTTGTTATTTTTTAAAGAAATCTGATATCCAGTTACTGATTAAAAAATCAATTTTGTTCAAATTGACTTCTTGGAACTGTCCACATCTTACCTGTAAAGTGGTAATAATTTAAATATTTGTGTCGTTAACTGTTTCTAGTCCTGAATAGTACCTATTTATTTCGACGATTTGTACTTCAATCATAATATTTCTCTGTTACCACTTACCGGACCACTTACCGGGGAAAATTAGTTTCAGATAGCCGTAGTAATAAGACCACTTACCGGGTAAAATCAGTTTCAGATAGCCGTAGTAATAAGACCACTTACCGGGTAAAATTAGTTTCAGATAGCCGTAGTAATAAGACCACTTACCGGGTAAAATCAGTTTCAGATAGCCGTAGTAATAAGACCACTTACCGGGTAAAATCAGTTTCAGATAGCCGTAGTAATAAGACCAGGCCAGGCCGTAGCCCATACTGTTCTTTATCTCGGAGGCTGCTGCGGTCATCGTGAACTGAAATTAATAGATATCGTGAGTTATTCTAAATCATTCAAATATGAGGACAAAAACAAATAAACCATCAAAATAAATTAATTTAAACATTGAAAAAAGGCAGCTTAGCGCTGACACATTTCACGAGAAATAATAATAATAATAATGATAAGAATAATAATAATAAAATATGATTGACGGCTTATAAAAAATTGGAATTGAAAAGGGGTGACTTTAAGAAAACAGGATAAACTATCAAGTTAAAAGATTTGTTCGAACAATACCCTCACCTTAGGCTATATATTACATGTTATGTTGCTCCTTAGATGTATACAGTGTAGGGACATGAAACTCAATCTCATTATCCAGATCAAAATGAATGTAAAAGTATCAAGCCCCTATTACAACTGTCATTTTTTGGAAGGCACTGTACCTGAATACATGTTCTTACCTTATTAAATAGAGCTGCCTGTATTATTGGTTGTTCTCTTCGTCCGGATTTATCTGTACTCCTGTTCACAATGTGGAAATATGGCTTGTTTTGTCCATTTTATACGACAAGGTGATAATCTATCACCAACCCTATTTGCCTTATACATTAATGACTTAGCGCAAGAGATAAAACGGATCTCGAAAGGTGTTGAAGTAGGAAAAACTTTATAGATATATTATTATATGCAGATTATGTGGTATTTATTGCTCCTACTGAGGAAAACTTGCAAGCTATGCTTGATAAGCTAAGTGAGTGGTCTTATAAATGGAGTTTATTTGTTAACCAAAAGAAAACAAAAATCGTACATTTTAGAAAACCAGGTGTTGAAAGGAGTAACTTTCAGTTTAATTGCGGTGGAGTGCCACTTGATTATGAAAAGTCTTATAAATATCTTGGAGTTACCTTAGCAGAGACACTTAATTATAGTACAAATGCAGACAACCATTCTTGCCCCGCCCCCATAGTAACGGTGCTTGACAACGGAGGCGGCGGCCTAAAGCCTGCCACCCGTACCAGTCAGGACAGGTAGAAAAACTCTTCCAAATGTATATTTTTAGTCCGTGTTTCACAAATATAACTTAATTGAGTATTATATACAATATTGTTTATTTCTAACGTATAAAAAACTAAAAATCGAGTTTTAGACATATTTGTAATATCCTAGAGTTAAAACTCCGAAAGCTGATATTGTTTTAAACACCTACATTTACCTGAGATAATCAAAAGCCGTCAATTAAAATAAAATAGTGTGCTTGTCGTATAAAAAGACCAATCTAATGTTTTACTCAAATATTAGTTTTGGTTACACGTATTGGGCTAAGAATTAAACTAAGCCATGTTTTGCACGTTTTAAAGCTAATACCAAATTTCGGTCTTTATTTTTTGTGCGTGAAGCACGCTACTGGCGCCTGTAATGTGACTGTTTGTGAAGTAGCATTATTGTGTGTGAAATAAACCAGAGTCACGCTAGGGGGCATGCATTCAAAACGTCTAACCTGAAGTAACGTGTTAAAAAGGTATATCGTGCCTAAATATTACCAGATTGTTCAAAGTCACATGGAAACCATTTCAACTCTCTGCTCTGTGTCCTTGCTGAGGCGATGTAAGAAGTACACCACATTTTAGGCCAACTTTGGCTAGGGTTCAGTCACAACGAGAAAAATGACTCGAAAACATAATACTGCAAACGACGTATTAATAGTAAATCAAGGTAATGGCTGCACCCTGGGAGGTTGATGAATATTAAGCACACTTACACAGGGAACATTGGAACACAGAGAAAGTTCAACTAAAACGAGCAGAAAGTTGGTACGTCTGCAGAGGGAAAGCCCGGCTTTGCAGCCGAAATTATCAGCGAAAGGTAAGTCATCGGCTTGTTACTCATTGTCACTGATCCATGCTGTACAGGAGTCACCGCATTGAGGCTTTTGGTGGGTGGGGGAACACAATGGACGGGTAAAAAACCCAGAGTCACAGTTAATTGGCGACTTTTACACAATGTCATTACTCCATTAGCTTCCTGTCGTCATATACCCTAAAATAAAAGTTACCAGTATTATCAGAGCATCCGTTTATTTTTGTCTAACAACTTGGGTCTCCTGTACATGCATATTTTATGCTTTTTTCAGTTATAAAAAACTAAAGATAACAATATCATGTTGATAAATTCTGTAAGTACCCAGAAATATGATTAATCTCAAGCCAATATGTATCTTATACACGATTCCTCCACACGATCTATAACTTGATAGAGATGCCCTGCTAAAACAAAATATCTTATTTTTGTTATCAGATTCCATTGATTGCATTGCATTAGACAAGAAACACCTGACAGTATTTATTAATATCTATTATAAATGTGCCAGTATTAATTATCCATCAGAGAAGACGTTTCAACTAATGATTTGATAGCCTGTATAGTAAATGACAACCGCGTCTTGGCTCGTGGCGACCTCTGGCGCCTTAAGTCAATAACGACTGTCTAATCTGGACGACCTTTTGACGCAATCCACTTAACTCTAAGGTAAACTCTTATCGAAACCTTTTTAAAGAAACGTTTGCCCACTTTCAACTTCTAATCTTATACGCTGTTGCCTTGACTGTAACATAGTGTGATGTTGTCGTCCTATTTACTGATGTCATGCTCTAATTTATCACCGCGTGGAATATGTTGTTGGCAACCCAGTGTCAGCCGGCAGCTACGAGGAGAAAATACATATGAATTAAATTGGATCTGTGGGCAGAAGATAATGGATATTCTAACATATGGGGGATAGCGTAAGATGACAAGGTGAAGATTAGTAATTCGGCTCGTAAGTATGGAATCAGGAATGATTTACGTACACGGAATTATTGATAAATATATAATGGTTTAATCTTTTTAATTATCAGATAAATTATATTTGGATCGTAACTCTTGCTATTTCATAAGTTAGCTTATCTCATATGATTGCTGGATGTTTATTGAGCTATAGAGACGTCTGCTGAAGCAGTTGATGCACATACAGCATAACGAGTGAAGGAAATGTAAATAGAACTCACCGATGTTTTTTTCATTTTATATAAGATATCCCTTTTTAATGCCATAGCATTTCTTCTCATGGTGTTGCTTGTCAACCTCAGTGGGACATTGACATATGTTTTATAGTCTTTGAGAAATACAGATTCAAGTGCTTAATTGGAAATCACAGAAACGGCAGAAAAACCGACTTATTGACTTATGAAAATTGATTCATGTAAGGTTATAACTTTCTGCACATTTAAAAAACTATATCGTATTTTCCATTTATCGATTTCGATCTAACGAAAAAGGTATCTTTCTTGTACCAAAAGTATAGAGATAGATTCTTTGAACGCTAATATTTATGAACAAGCCTCATCTTAATTGGAGACGTTCCACAGCTGTGTTGCAATAAATGTGTTGGATAGTTCAGTTTTGTTGCCTTAACCCTTTCAAATAACACATTAATATTCTACTTTTGTGTATAAATCTTCCTCAGTACTTGTTGCTAGAGCAACCCAAGATGCCAAATGTGCCTAAATCATTACAATTTCAGTCAAGAATGATGAATGGTTCCTTTTTGTTTTCCCAATAAATGAATTAATTCCGATAACGCGTTTTATTAACCTTCTAATTCACCCGGTTTGCTTAGGTAATCGAAAGTTCAGATATGTCGCTCTTTCAGCGGTTTATCAGAGCTGGCGTTGTGGTGTGTGTTATACGGTATTGATCCCGGTAAACTATAGCAATCTTAGGGCTAACACGACAGCTGACCGCCACCCGTGTGTCCGAACCACATTCTCTAGACTATTATAAGGGCAGCGTTGGACAGGGAGGCTAAATCAACACGGTCTCCCAGCTGACTGTATCAAAGGTGTCGTGAGTGTCAATAGTACGGTGACACGGTGACACTGTCAATTATTGAATTAAGTCACCCGATGTTGTAGAATCGATCATTTTTGACGTAAAACAGAATACATACACTATGTCCGCGAGGTATCTGAAACCAACTGATAACGTTATTAGAAATAGCAGTCTGACAGACGCTACAGGGGAGAGGACAAGGTAGGTTGAAAGTAATACACTGTTAAAGTGGAGCTGGAGTTTCTTTTTTTTTTTTATTAAATTTTGTACAGCGCGTTAGTTCTACTGTTGGCGTAACCGTAAACTCAGCTCATTCTATTGTATGTATGTATGTATAATAAGTGATTTATTCGGCAAAAATGAAAGACAGACGTACATAGAGCATTATGGCCCGACGTTTAATTGACTGGGAAAATTAAAGAACAAAAGAGAAAGGATAGCGTCAAAAAAATGGCTGGAAGTTGGGAAAGAAAAATTGGTAGCAAGCAACTGGCAAATAAAAGGGGAGCCTTACACTACAAACATAGAGTGCTGGCGGCAGAGATGGGAGGGTTGTCTGACGCTCAACAAACAGAGATAAAATGTGAAGTTGTAAACTGCAAATATTAAGGGCAGAATACTGAGGATTGGATTTTGAGGACTAAATAATGGGGACTGAATATCTCAACTTTTTTCTGTAACTGACTAAAACATCTATAGGGTCGGGAAAGAAAAGGACAAAATGATATAAGCGCTTGAAGAGAAAATTGAATTTTGATTGAAATAGAATATTTATAATTTGACGTATTTTCAATGGTAGAAATATACGTCGTTTGTTTAAGTGACACCTTTGAAATGTCCACTTCATTTATTGGAGATATATCTTTACGACACAGCGACAGTATTTGAAAAGTGGATTTTTTGATATAATTATTATATATTATTTTGTGTCATAAATTCTGAATTTAAAGATGCCTGTTGAAAAAAAATGCTTTAAAAAGCGACACAGATTAAGTGCAGCATTACATTTTTAATGGGCTTTTCATTCTGTTGTTTCATTTAATTTGTTTTGGTTTTTTATCGTCTCATGTCTCAGTTGCTGTAATAACTTCAGCTGTCCACACGTGCGAGTACTTAACGCCGTGCAAACTGTAAGAACGTAATAAATCGTCACTCGCCCATAGCAACATTTTCCTGCTTGTTTTGGTTTCTGTCGATGGTATTTGCACACTTAACATCCTCAGGCTGTTCTGTCGTGCTTTAAAATTTCAGCCAAAACCGATATTTTTTTTGGTATTCTCATGTTCTTGTTTATTCAATCTACCGTTCAAGGAGTATGTAGATGTCGCTAAAGAGGGTACCTGTACGAGGTAGGTTAATAGCATCACTATAGCAGTTTAAAAATTTTAGGATATTTGGTTACGGAGAGACAAAGAACGAGACTATTCTTCATCAAGGGAAAGCTTCTTCTTGGATATTACAGCTGTTCTCGAACACGAGCCCCCCCCCCTCCCCCCCAACCTGTTCGTCTGCCCGCATCTAACATCGGTTGCTGAGATCAATTTTTATTTTGACATTTTGCAAACAAAGGATCAGGTGGCAAATCAATTGTGCCAGAGTGTGTAAGATTGATCAATTGGATCCTATTAGTCTGTGGATTGGCTATTGGAATTTTGTTGTCACGAGTAATTTACCTGCCTTTGATAGCCATTTAAACATTTCTTTAGATCACATAAGAGCGTTCCACTCTAGTTGTTTTCCAATATTCGTAAAAGGGGAACAGAAGCAAGAGGTAAATCACGAACTGTATTGTCAAGTCCTCTAGTTATTCAATATGACATTAACTATTGCAGTGCCCGTAAATTAGAAGCGAGAATATGGTACATGTACAATGTACAACTGACAGTTAGAAGTCGTTTAAGTTCCGTTTTTATTGTTTTTTGATGCATGTTTTGCAGAATAAGAATTTACTACAGGGATCTTTATTTAAATAATTGTTTAATTGAAAGTTTGCTGTTTCCAATGTAAAGTACTGGATAAAAGTAAAGGATGTTTTTTTTTCTGAATAAAAAAAAATGCAGTGCGTCTGATGAGAAATATGTGACCAATATAAGCACAGAAGTAGCCTACAGATTCACCTGTAACTCTCTATCAACCACACCACCAGTTTTGTAGACATTGTAGACAATATTGTAGACACGGGGTCAGTTTTTTGTGCTATCGATGTATATTGGTTAGATACCAACTTCTAGTCTGAGTGACTTTATTGCAACGGTCAATGTATATTTGTTTTACTGCTATTCTATTTTCAACCTACTGACCAACTTGATCCTGTTTTCAAATAATGTGGTAAATTTCAAAGTTGACTTTTTACGCTTGATATACCTCTCCCAATAAAGGAGAGGCGGCTTTGTCAATGGTCCCATACCCCGGGTTCAGGTTTCATTTCGGACCAGTGGACATTATATTTAGAAAACACCGATACCAGATATATGTAGTCAATCTTTCAACTTAACTTCAAAGTCAGATCCATGGTTTCATATCAAGCAACAACAAGGGTCCTTTCCATACTGGTCAATACCATAAGAACGATAAATACAACTATTACCTGAAACTAGACCCCGCTTGTCTTCATTACAATTGCATTAAATTCATATCAGAGGTGTATCTTGACAATGGAAACATGGCCATTACAAAGGATGGAAACATGGGATATGGTTTCATGAGATTTACTTTGCTAAAGACAAACTTGGGCTACTAAATTTAAACTATCAAAATGTTTTACGGGCATGCGTGCTCTCTCGCACGTGATCACTGGCAGATCTGTGCTGATCAAGATCGATGGCAATAATGTCAAATAAAATATAAAACCGAAGTGTAGGAAATGATCAACCATAACATAATAATAATAATAATAATAATAATAATAATAATAATAATAATCATAATAATTGAATATATTCACTCTTGAAAAAATTACAAAATTAAAAAAGTTTCAGATGAAATTATCCGTAGCCGCCCACCGTTTAACGTCTAAATGTCAATTGACTGGCGGGAGTCTTAGACCAGAGTTTGTGGTTGACCACAGCTGGCTACACGCCATATATGTCGTGATATGTACAGTATGAAATGATTAAGTGTGCTAATAAGAGGTGAACTTCATACATAGCCATTGTCCGAGGTGTTAAATGACCCATTCAATACTATAACCTTGAAATAGAGATATAATCTGGCTCAGAAATTATGATAACTTTGTTATGCAATCTATACTGAATTCATGTAATATGGACGTAATGAACATTTTCAATAGAGTAATCGAGTATAGTTTTGATCTAAATGTTTCTTACTCCGCCTATCCAGAATACGTCACTTACATAGTAGAGCTGTATGCAGGCGGGAGTGGGGGGCTCTATGTGACCATCAATAGGTGTATTTACCGCACCAGGTAACATCAATGGAAGCGCCACGGATTGGGAGCATTTCTATTATTATTGTAAATATTTACGGTACACCAACTTCTTAACCATTTACAACAATTGTTATTTTAAGACCGACAAAGTAACACAAGATTTGTAATGAATTTGGAGACTTTTTGTCACCTGTACCTTAACAACAATTCTCCCTTGCGATGGCGCTCCTGTTTACGCTGCGTTTTCTTGTATTTCTTTATAGGTTGTGAGCAGAATGAAGAGGTGAAGTGAAATATACAAACTTACGAGGATCAATTAAAAAAGGTTACAAAAATTCCTTTTGACTTTCGTGAGACTCAAGTAGAAGAGAAGGATTTCGTGGCCTTTACGTCGTTGTCAAAAAGGCAAGGAGATCTAGTTTCCTTCAAGTAGCATGCGAAGATTTACACCAGAGAAGTAGCATGTCGACGGTAAGCGCCCAGAAATAGCACTCGCACAGCAGAGACTTGAAGGAAACTATGCCGTTCTTCTCTCGAAAAAGTCGAAGCGACATCGGTCAGCTAGAAAAAGGACCTCCCAAATCCCTGGCAACGCTACGGAAGATCTTAACACAGCACACGAAAGTAGTGATAGAGAATTTGGCGACATTAGAGAAGGCTTACTATGGATTTGGAAAGAACCCAGGCAACGAGATAAGAAAGTGGTTAAAACCATTGAACAGCGTTCTTAGCACTTTTGATTTGCCTGAACTACGATCTGCTTTGTTAATTCAAGATGTTCTTAAGCGAGGAGCAAATCCTCGCAGTGTTTTTAAAGTGGATAGGTTTTGTCTCTCTAAGATGCAAGAATGTCACTTGAAAGTGTTGGAATACATGCCTGGAAAATTCAAACCTTTGACGGACGAGGTGGTTAAAATTCTGGGATATTTAGAGAAATATTGTCTCAGTTTCTATGATCCTGAAACAGACCCCCATTTGGGGACGGCCACAGACTACACGCGCATGCGCGGTGAGTGGTCGAAAACTATCAAGAAATGCTTGAATAACATTGTCAGCGCCTCTGAAAGTTACAAAAGTGCGTATGGGGTGACACCCGGGCTGATGGGGACATATGCCAAAGAATTAGGTGCTCGTTATGAATGCTCACACTTGCCTTTTCTTCTTCTCTTTCCTGACGCTTGCGAGAACGTACGAGTCGCATGCAGCACAGTCAATTCGTGGATCAAAGCGGACGAGAATTTCGTCGGTTACCTTAAGAACGATTTGGCGGATTCTGAACGCAAACTTGCCTCTCTGACGAAACTCTTAAAGCAAGCTCAAGAAAAGAGCTATCAAGCCTCGTACAAAGTTCATCAAAAGGAAAATCAGTCAAGGGCTCTGGAAAACGAACTAGAATCTCTTAAAGCCAAGGAGGATGCTCTGTTAGTTGAGGAGGAATATCTGGGCAACGACACCAACGAGATGCAGCTGGAGCTCGATATTAAAGAATTCAGACGCGACGAGCTCCGGAGGAACGCGGCCGGTATGAACACAGAGGTGCTCAATGAAACGTGGGACCAGCTCAACCTCGAACTCAGAGACATTTACGAGACGTTGCCCGCCATGAAAAAGAGACTGGACCACGTTCACAGTAAATTAAAGTGGATCAACGAGAGACGAGAAGCCTTACAGAACGCTAATGGCGGAATAAATGAACTTGCCGCAGAGACTGCAGCTGCTGAGAAGGAAAAAACAAAACTTCAGAGTAGTTGTAACAATGTGACGAGGACTATTGCTATGATCAAACAAATTGTTATCCAAAAGACCAGTGTCAGTGTCCTACAGAGGATATTCTATGACTTGGACAGAAGAGGGGGGCGGTCAAAGATGGACAAAGAAGGTGATTTTGATGTACTATATTAAAAAAACATGTTTCTGCAATTCTTACATGATAAAGATTGTAAAAATCGAGCGAAATTAGAAGTTGCTGTTAGCTGTTACACGCAAAAAAAAAAAAAAAAAAAAAAAAAAAAAGAGAGAGAAAAAGAACGTCCAGGTAAATTGGAGTGGATGGAAAAGGAAAGTTTAACGGTGTATTGCTCTATCAGCTTACAGTATTTAACCTGATGAGTTTATTGAAAAGAAATCATCATCATTATTGTTTTTTTCAATGAAAAAGTATTGATCTTTGATTGTAGTCAAACAAAAATTAATTTTACTTTTGATTACCCATTACCTTAATTGTGACGACACGTTTACGTTTTCTTTCCTTGCAGATGTAGGCCCCCTCGAGAGAGCTTTTCACGTCGTGGCCAACCATATTGGTAACGACTGGATGACCTTATACAGGAACCTCCCTTTCATCCCGCCCAGGGGAAACGCACAGATAGAAGCAGACATCCATGACTTGTCTCACGGTGTTCCTCGAGATCTCACGGAAGATCGCGCACTACGCAGTCTCCAGCGCTGGCGACGTCATCACACGAGAGCACGTGCCCAGGACCTTCTCGATACTCTAGCCAAGATTAAACGGTTTGACCTCGTTCAAGATGTGAATCTGGAGTTGCATCCACCCACTGAAGAACGTCCAACCCCTGAGGAATATCCGGAGTTTATGGACAAGCAGCTTATCCCATTCTATAAAGAGGTGGAGAGATTTGATAAACTGCGGGTGGGGAATGACATGCTCAAACCAAAGCTCACCTACGATTACTGCGACTATTTAGTGTGAAAAATGTCCAGATGTGGGTGGATGAATATAAGAAAATTTAGACATAACATGATTTTCATTAATTATCTTTTAGATATCTGCTAAATCCAAAGATCCGCCCTTGAACATTACATTAACTTATTTTCTTACTTGTATTGTTCAATTATTATTTATCAATATTCATTGGCTATTTGAATTGTACAAAATTGTAGATTATTGCTTGTTATTTGCTCAATGTACTTGACATTATATTTGTATTTGATGATCTCAGGTACTTTAAAGAAACTATCTAGACAACACAAGGTAAACAATTCTTATTTTCAATACAATACAACAAAATTCCTCCAATCTTCGCCTTTTCAACACCTTTTCACCACCAATTTTTGCTTGTGTGTTTTTATTTTCAATGTACGATTCGTATTTTGCTTGAATGTAATGTTAGAATCCCAACACTGATTTTTATAACACATTGAGTAGACCACAACCCCAAAGACAAAGTATAGGGTAAATATGCCGGTATAAAGTGAAAAGTACTTTATGTACACAACCGTAGCTAAGTTGAGACAGAAGAATGCCTCGTTTTTCATTATCAGTAATTTATTGTAATGATAGACTGGATCTGGGGTGATCTGAACCCCCTGTTGGTGGCTGGTTGGGAGGGGGCGGGGGGGAGGGGGAGGGTGCTGCGCCAATTTTCAACTGTGGCTTCTGGCTGCAGTGACGTACAATACACGTACATAGTATTATATTTCGATACCTGTGACTTTACCACAACCAGACAATCACGAATCACGATCATAACACACGTATGAGGTTCATTGTGTATGAAATTCGAACAAAAACTAAGTATTTTTTTATTATTTTGTCTGTTATATGCATCAACATAAACATGTTTATGTTTACGTGTCTATGACCCATTTTCATATGGTTGCAGTTACGTCAATCAATATACACGACCTCGTTTTTAATTTAATAAACGACCCATGCTGTTGATAACTATATTTGTTTGTTTACTGATAACTAATGGAAAGGACTTGACTCTTGTTCACCTTACTGTTAATAACAGACTGAGATTTGGTAAGTGCCTCACTACCGAGACTTGAACCATTTTTCTAATTTGTATAATGCATGCGTTAAACTGATTTTGTGTTTGCACACAGCCCAAAAAAGAAAGAAAAGTGATTTTTAAGTGATCATTTGAAAACAACGGGGAAAGTATTAATAGATATTATGTAGCTTCAAAGTCTGTACCTCCTCCCTCTCTCTTTCTGCCATCTCTCCCAATAGCTCTCTCTACCTCTTCTTACTGGTGAAAATGCATTGGTTGAGACAAATCCCCTCTACCACAATCTGTGCCTTTGTGCCACTGTGACACTTGCATGAACGGCATCTTCTTTACTTAGAGGTAGAGACGGGAAATGCTTACAAATATATAAATGAATTTAAATATAAATGACGAGTCTTGGTATAATGTTTCAGAATCTACATAAAAATTTTGTAGCATATTCCCTGACGGTGTCGCTAACACGTGCACACGGCGGCAGAGGTAGGTCCCGTGTACTGCCGTTAAAAGCGTTCAGCTTTCCAGTAGCAGTCAAATAATGTTCACCCTTGGGGTGCTTTCCCAGAGATTTAGATCGATCTAAAGATTAAGATTTAGATCGACCTAACTCCCTGGGGGTTCACGCTAAATTGCAGTCAGCCGAGCGGGCACCATAGTTAATTACCCCCTTACAGCTTTTAGTAGGCGGGACAGACGCTTAAGCCGGCCAAGCTGACAGTAATCTGGTGAGACTCCCCACAGGGATAGATCGATCTTAAAATCTATGGAAATGGGGTGCAAGTCTATCTGTGTCATAAACACTGGTGGACTTTTCTACCGTCACAAAGGGCTTAGATCAGCCGTCATAGAGGGCATGGGTTAGTTTTAGAGCTCATCTTTTTACGATTGGCTGGAGATTATATTGACTGACGCAAATAACTAAATATTTCCCTTGGCTGATATCAGGAAACTTGTACTGCTTTAATTGAAATATGTTATGTAATGAACACGAAGTAAATAATAATGATACTAATGAAAAAAAGCACTGATTGTTATTGTTCCATTCACGTCCAGTCTTACATAAGGCAATGTGTTAGGCAGTAACTTCCTCACCTTCTGAGATCGTTAATTATTGCTTCTCATTTGATATCGTGTCAACACCGATTACACGCATATTACAGCATGCTGGTATAAATAAATTAGAAGAAGGTTGAGCCAGGAAATGTTTTCACCTGCTAGAATTTATTCTTTGACCTTATGTACTGAGCCGATGTCGTCGAGTATACATTTTCAAAAATGATATCCTTCAAGATATCCCATATCCCACGAAAAGAAACGAAAGATGAAATTATAGATAAGTACTGATGAAATGTACATATTAATGATATTGATGACATTAATCAGACGTAAGAGCTGCCCAGGGACGCTAGAATTGCTATATGACCGGCAATGGCAGTCCACGAGGGGCACTTTTTATTAGAAAAGATGTTCTGGCAAAACCTGTAGATGTCATCTCCTCCCACTGTAAGATATACTTTACTTCTGGCTCTATCTCTCCTTGATAGTCTTTATACTACCCTTAGTTTAAGATGTAAATTGGAGATTCACTTCCGTACAAGAACACGAATAGATTCTCAAGTAAACTCCAAACTGAGCTTCCGGGTGTCACATCATGGGACTGTCATGACATTTAAATGCTGACATTTGTAGTATATTAAAAGATACACAGCCAGAGATGTCTAGGGAATTGTGTTGAAAACAAAGAGTTTGAACAAAAATTGTTGACAAAAGGTCACCAGGCCAGTGACATTCTTAACAGGAAGACTGAAGTGACATATACACATATAGTGCGTGAGATGACCACGGGGAAGATACGTTTTATATTTAACATTGTTTTGCCATCGATAAATAAAGTTTAATAAAAATAAATTAATCTGCTGTGTTGCTATGGTAACAAGCACGAGAGTGTTGTCTGGTTCTGATGGAACTTTCGTCCATTACGTGCAGGATTCAAGTCGAAACTTTATAGCATAGAATTAAAAATTAACGCAGAACTTTCTAAAATAGACCCGCTGTTGTCCTTGCATGAAATACTGCAATCAGTTTCAGGTTTTTGATACCAGAAATCTCTAGGATTCGTGAGCAAAGGGAACAGCTTGCCCCAAAGATGACCATGACTGAAAGCTGGTCCACATAGAATATATTTCAGTTCAAGGTGTTGTCATACTGCTATTATAATGGGACATGTACCTCTGTCAACTGTCAACACATTAAGTCATGGAGCGTATCGTAACTGTGTATTTGGACAGGTCTTGAGCTCGTCTTGAGAGGTAATCGAAAACTGCTGAATATCTTAATAAAAACTTCTTATAGACAATACTGAATATTTAAACAAATAGAAAAATTTCCCCCCGATAATTATATAGTGTAAGTTGCAACCCCTGATGCGTCGGATAATGCATAAACTTAATCCTTCAGTCGTTGATTGCAGTGGACGGTAGTACATGGAGTGAGGCACTCACTGAGTCCTTCTGCCCCAAATAATTGATGCCTAGATGTCTGCCAAGACCGCTTATCGAAATGGCGATAAATAATGGTCATTATTTCTACTTTTTTGTATTTAACAGCATCATTTCAACAGGCATTAATAATAATAATAATAATAATAATAATAATAATAATAATAATAATAATAATAATTATTATTATTATAATAAATCTGCAACTCAAAAATATCAAAGTTTTTCCCTATACCCCGTGCACAATGTATTTCGTCAACGATGGATTTATTAACGCTATTCCTATGCATATGTTTCTATTGCTATGAACCTTTAAAAAAAAGCCTGCTCACTTCGTGCGCTGTAAATCTAACAGCCCTGTATAACGACCCATGAAATAAAAATTGTGAAGTTTGGCTGAAAAATATACGACATTCTTCATGGAATCATTGTGACCCGCGTAGAGGTGTACGCACAGAAGTACGCATGTTGTTTGTTGATTCCGTCATATCTGTACGCATTAAACGTATCCTTCCACGCTACTGTGAACCACTGTATTTTAACATGTCAAAATCTCAAGGGTCAAAACTGATGTCTGTGTTGATGCCTTTAGGCACAGGGGCCATTATCGCCATAACACTATCACCACCACTCAATTAGACGACCTCCTCGCAAGGTGGAGCTGCCGTCTGTCATGTGATTAATAGCAGTACTGTGTAAGTTACGTGGAGTGGCATTCAGGTGAAATATACCGTCATCCACATCAATACTCAGCCGGAGAGTTGGACTCTTACAGGGATTTTGAAATCATCAGGGGATGACTGTAGTAATTTATATCTAGCAGTCAAAGCAGGTAGATTGTGATTTATCGACTTCACTGACCACGGCCTTGCTTTAGTTTTACACGACCACTACTTCTACACTGACACATACAGACACACAGTGTGGTTATTATCTCTCTGCTGCGTCATGGGAAGTTTACAGGACTTGCAGAAACTACTACGAATGAAAGATGATCAGATTCGTGAGCTTCAGCTAGAGATCGAACACAAAAATGGGCTGATCCAGGAATTAAGAAGCCAGCTGGATAAATATCAGTCTGTGTTTGGCCCCAAGAGCCCCAAGTTTGGGCCCAGGAAACAGCGTGCTCAGGGGATCTCAGCCGAGCCCCAGCAGGCTCAGAGGACGGTGTCAGAGCTGACCAGACAGAAGTTTAGGAAATATTCTAAGTCACCCAGGTAAGCTTCATGCTTCATGTTATAGCCGCGGCCAGAGTCAGTAGCCTAAGGTTATGCCTTGTACTTATATGCCTTGTACTGTGGTGTCCACTGTTTAGCAATATGATAGCGTTCCCTGTGTCACTGTCTGCTAGTTATCGGTATGACCTGGTGCGTTTTCACTCAGAACGTGTACTTCTTTCTCTTCCCTTCTTAACGTCAAAAGGACGCAGAAGATAAGTCTTATTTATTCCCGTGCTAGCTTAGGGGAGAATATAAACAAGAGGCAATCGAGGGTTTGTTTGAAGAAAGAAAGTCATACTTAATCAATCTAGTTTTAAAGTCATGCACGTTGACGTGTGTTTGATGGTGTCAGTATACATGTAAACAGGAGACGAGGCGTGGTCCGAATATTGCACTGGTTGCGTGGACTGATAGCTTAACCACATTATAATAACATTCTGTATATACTGGGATGTCTTGCAATCATAGATATTAATACCATCTCCATCTTTCATCGCCATGCTAATAATATTAACTGGGGAATCAGTGGGGATGTATTTTTGTTTTTTGCTTAGTGAAATTTCGTGTTTTCTGCTCAGTGATCCAGTAATTTTGACATTAATTTTAAGGTAGGTAGATTTAAAGCGTCAGTGATCGAGTAATTTTGACATTAATTTAAAGGTAGGTAGATTTCAACCACCCAATCAAAAGGGCATCGTTGTTAATCACAGTCAAAGTAACCGCGGGATAGTAAAAGTTGAGTGTAGCAGGGAAACGTTATATGCCTCAGTTTGCAGTCGCTTTACTTGTCGTGACAAACCCTATCCGGACAGCATACAGTAGCGATAAGTAATAATTTTAGTAAGAAAACATATGTTTTCATTTTAAAGGCCCCCATATCACGCGATATGCCATTTAAAAGGGGTCAACTTTAGATGGTCAAGAGCTATATACTGTTTGCTAAGACCGTGTGCCTATAATCACTATGTACCCTTAAATATTAGTGACCCAGGCTTTCCATTTTATGCGAAATGAACACGCGTGAAATGACGGGAAAACCTGTGTGTTTTTCTGACGTTTTTAGAAATAAACCAAGAATATAATTCTTACTTTAATTATGATTTTCCCATCTGTTTAATCAGTGCGGTATTGTAAAATGCCGGGATTCATTAATTTTACAGCAATGGCAAATATGTGTAAAAACATGAAATCCTGCCTGGTGGCACTAAACGCAAACTCTATGTTTAGCGGGGAACTAAACAAATCTACGGAACTTAACACTACCCCGTGTTGTCTGTGTTATATTTACCTATGAAAGTAATATCAACAATTTAGTATATCTAGATACTAAGCCAACAGCTTTAAGCGGCACACGTTTGGTCCTATTGTTGAATAAACGCTTTCAAGTTGATCTTAGCTGGTGATCTATTGAACTTCACATGGTCACGGGGAATGGTCATCTCGCTGAAGAGAGAGAGAGAGAGAGAGAGAGAGAGAGAGAGAGAGAGAGGGGGGTTAAAGGTTAAATTAAATGGGGGACAAAACAGTTGATGTGAGGAGATTGGTGATCAAACCAACCTTACTCTCGTGCCTTTTTTTTATCTTTTGGAAAATAGAATTAAATGTCGAAGATTGTCTCAACGCGCATCTCATAGGATGAATAATGTGCAAAATATCATATTATATCATATCACATATCATATCATACACAGCTGGTGTCATTCCATTGGTGGGGAGAGGGATAGAGAGAAGTCTGGGAAGAAATCCAGCGACATCCGCAGCCTAGCAAGGTCTGGCCTTTCTATCGACCTAATTGGAAAATCATATTATCCCATTTCCTCGCGAAAGGTAATTTATTTTTGCGATTGGCACACTTGTAAAGCGGAAAGGTCCCAACCATCGACAACGTGAAATGAGTCCGATCTGATAAGCCTGGACTGGTTGTGCCGGCAGACAAACAAACCCCTTCACATTTCTACAGATAACCTGTATAAGAAATACTTAGGTACATTTACATTAGTCAGAAATAAAAAAAAAATCTGATTCCGATCTAGGAATCCCAACTCGAGCCGAGCCGACTACTGCCGGCAAAGCGGTTCATACATCAAGTCGAATGTGCAAGGCACTGACTCGTTTTCCCAGAAAATTAACCCGAATTGCTCCTTACTGGATTCGAGCCGGAATCACAACAATGCGATTAATGTGTAAACGCAATTTTGGGCGCACATGCTCGGTTCTGAATTATGGCGACTTCCGTTCTTGATCGTTGCACTGTCCTTGTGTCCGCTCAGCCACTTAGTCGTGGACAATAACTAAGTGGCCTGGGCTCTTATTATCCGACTCAGTAGCTCAGTAGTCATAAGCGAAAGAGCCGGCGCGGTGTGTGTGTGTGTGTGGGTGTGTGTGTGGGGGGGGGGGGGGGGTTAATTGGGGTTACACCCCCAGTTTTTCTGCTATGGTACCCTCCGACAGAGGTCTCTGTCCGCCGCGGTACCTTCAGACAGTGGTCTCTGTCCGCTATGATCCCCCCTAACAGGGGTCTCTGTCCGCTATGGTACCCTCAGACAGGGGTCTCTGTCCGCTATGGTACCCTCAGACAGGGGTCTCTGTCCGCTATGGTACCCTCAGACAGAGGTCTCTGTCCGCTATGGTACCCTCAGACAGGGGTCTCTGTCCGCTATGGTACATGTTCCCTCCAGCAGGGGTTTCTGCCTATAAATGGAACAAAATTTTGTTTCAAACAACAGCGACTCCTGCCGAAGGTAGCCCTAGATGAAATAGTACGTTTTCACGCAAGTAGGTATTTGTTTCCGATAAGAAAACCAGACACTCAGGCTAGTTGTAGTTTGTTTGAACGGATACGAAAATATTATCACTTAAGCCCATGCCGACTGAATTTATCTTATTTGTTTTCTATATACACGTATGTTTGGGAGTGTCTTATCCATGTTGCTGTCGCCTTGTTTACCTTTAATTTCGTGTGTACATATTTTTCAAGACAACACCACGCGTTACAGTGACAGATAAGAGTTATCCCCTGAAAGCTTCCTCGGAAATTGATCAACTCCATTGAAATGTCACTTTGCTGTTTATCCGGATAGATTAGCAAGAAAAAGTAATTATTTGTCGCCTTTGCAAACCCAGCCCAATTAATTTCACTAATATTTAATGCGATCGCCAGTTTCTGATCATTCAGTTGGCATATGCCAGCATTAAGATGAAGATTCCCTGCTGTCAAGTTCTTGTAGACGCTGTAGCCTTATGCTTGAATCGCGGCAAGATATTCTCATAATTGCCTGACGGTGATTCTGCAAGAGAAAAGCTTCTCTCTCTCTCTCTCTCTCTCTCTCTCTCT
>NW_019773692.1:249907-271721 GCF_001039355.2 Lingula anatina | reverse complement strand
TCTCTCTCTCTCTCTCTCTCTCTCTCTCTCTCTCTCTATATATATATATATATATATATATATTATATCTTGGCTGTCGTATTTATTACTATTTACTATTTCAGGGAAAAAGCAATGGGTATGCATACTTTTGATATATATATATTTATATATATATATCAAATACTATTCTAATCTGATGAGAGAACGTCTTTTGCATACCCATTGCTTTTTCCCTGAAATAGTAATAAATACGACAGCCAAGATATTACTGAAGTTGAGTATGTTTTACTTTGCATATTGATAGTTCTGTTATCTATATAGCTGAATGTCTCGGGCGAAATGTAACTGTCTCATGTTACTCTAGAAAGGCGTTTGGTTTAGCGAGATTCAGTTTCTCCCACGGATTAAATGACCATTCTCTTCAATATACTTTGTCGCCCATAAATTGTTCCATATATGACGTCTAGAGGCCATTAGTATTGGCAAGACAATAAGATAAGTAAACACAATTATTTGTGCATGTCTTCGTCCAAGAACGCGATGGCGGTAAGTAGCCTTCACTACACCTCATTGCCAGGAGAGCCAAGTCACAGAGCCAGCGGCTTAATCTGGTATTGACGTGTTTTGAAAACACGGGACTTGTTTTCGCAAACACGAGGTTGGCTTTGTCCACAACAATTACAAGAGGTGCTAAACGATATTTGCTGGCACTAGGTAAACGTTCTGTTAATGATATACCCATGGGTCTGTTTTAATGTAGTACTGAACATGAGCATCCTTTTCACTGTACAGAAAAACTTGCATAAATTATTACAATGTCAATTATAAACGTCACTGATTTAACTTTTAAAGTTTCCTCTGAGTGATAGAAATAAGTGCACATTACCTCACGCAACAGTGTCTAAACTGTCTAAAAATTTATCGATCGTTCTCAAGTTACACTCATCTTTACGTCGGGAACTTGTATTCATTACCCAACATTTTTTATTTATTGAAGGCATACTAAAGGAAATGCTAAAGTACAAATAAAAGCTATTTACCGTATTGTACTACAATGAAAGGTTAATAAAAACATGGAGGTCTGTTCACCTGTATTTATGTGGTAGGTTGAACAGTTTTTTATTACAGCTACGAAAGGTGAAGAACGACTCAAAGATTAGATCTCCATCAAATGCCAATGTTGTAGGAGAAAGACGTAAATCACTGGCTCGGAAAATTACTTTGTAAATGCCTCTCCAGATCGCTGAAGATGGGAGGTACTTGGTAATAAGCTTACTTCAAGAAAGCTACAATAAAATAAAATTAGCAAACGCAAATAGCAAAGCACTTTGTAATGGCTGCTACTGATAAGTTATCATAAATTAAGTTTAAGTACATTGTCATTAAGATTTAATATGGAATGCAAAGGCTAATGACCGCCATGTTTAAAAGAAGAAATGGCAGTACAGGCGTGCTCTCCAGTAAGACTTGTAGAGACCGTCCCTGTCTTTGGACAGCAATGGTGCCCTGACTGTCTACTGGGACTGACATAGCCCCATAATGGAGGGGGGTATCGTCTGATTCACGGGACGACGCCTGTTTTATATGTAGCTGCTGGACTGCACTTCATTTAAAAGTTTTAAAGTTCCGGCTGCAATTGACTCTATTGAAATGTTGATAGTTTTCACAAATGTAATAACTGAACCTCTTTAGCTAACGAAGTTTATTTCTAAGGCGCGCGCACGCGTACACACACGTGCTGGCAATTGATGAAAATAACGTCGTCGTGTGTTTAATGAATCTCTGAACAAACTACTGTTATTCCACTATCGTAGAAAGATTTTGAACGTGTCACTAAAAAAAATTAATTAAAATAGTTATATCACCATTCAAAAACAGATTCGTCATATGAACGATGCCATTATATCTGAAATGCTTCATAACTTTGTGCTAGTAATGTTTGATTTGAGATGACTGTAATTTGATGCGCTTTTGTTCACATTGTTCAGTGATGGAAAAAATAGTTCTAAAGGTACATATGCTCCATATTTGTTGTCCCTGTCGCCATGGGTACGTTTAGGTGTCTTTATTTTATGATATGAGTAAACAGGAACATAATAATTTATATTTCATGGTGCCAAATGATACATTGTAATCAATGAAGTGATTTGCATAGAGTCTGGTATATATTTGAATTTGACAATATATAAAAATCAATAAAACTGAACACAAGAGCAGTATACCGACCATATGCTGTCTATAGGATGTCACTCAGTATGCTATCAACATGGCGTCAACATTGCTCGTCATTAACAATACAAAAACAATCATCAATACATTTTTCCTTGTGATTAGGAATAGAAGCTGACACGCCAAATAAAAATAAAAATAGACACGCAAAACAGAAATCTAAGCATTCAGGCTATTGCGATGTACATCAGAGATTAACAGTAGTGAACAAACGCTGTTTTCAACGATAACGAGGTCTGGATGGCGATATCTGTTAAATAATGGACTGATATCGAAAACCAAATTATTGGACAGAAATGTGTGATAAATGATAATTTGAGATAACCTGTCCAACAATGTGTGTGTGTGTGTGTGTGTGTGCGCGTGCGTGCGTGCGTGTGTATGTGCGTGTCTGATCTGCAAATATCAAAAGGTTAAAATATAATAATGCGAACATATATCCATCTTAAAATATATATTACAAAATCCATGAAATCACAGTTGTTGTTGTCAGTTAAATCCACATTGTTAAATAAATCCAATGTTTCATAAGATATGCCAATGTAAACACTTTATTGAATAAAGAAGCAACAACCTAGTATATTGCTGTTGAAAATAAAGGGAGATAATAGATAGTTCAGGTGAAAGTGCTCAAAGTTTTGTAACATACATCAAAATACAGAAGAGATGCACCATAGTGAGGCTGAATACAAAGTGTCTGTGTGCTCGTGACATTACCCAGTGACAATAGAGAGTTCAATTACATTATTTTCACTAATATCCAACATTATGTTGGACCCTAGCACTAAATAACCATCAAATCTATAGAGCTGTAAAGAATACTCCTATTCTTAATGAAGCCTTGTATCATTTTCAGTCATATGTCAGAGGAAAAAGAACACATTGGGAGGTATTCTCTTTCAGTTCACTAACCGTATTGTGTAACGCTATTGCTTATCTGGGTGAAACTGTCACGGACCATAAAGAGAACACCATTGTGAGTGGGGGACTGTTTGAGTCAGAAAAGGTTTTGTTGTATGACGAAGTCAGACTCTAATGAACATATTCACAATGCTTAATGCCTGTGTACAAAAGTTAATGGAATTGAGGGTTATGTATAAAGATATTGTACCGTTTGGATGGTAACCCTCCGTGCCCTTGTCTTCTTTGATGTCCCCTGTCGTTAGTCAAGTTGTGACGGTGTCACACACGTTTTATGACGATCACTGAGACCAGAACGCTAGCCTCCAATACTTCCAACTCTGTCAACTCACCTGCATGCTGCTCATAACTGACTAGGAACGCTCTTCGTTTACCAGTTTCACTTTGTAATCAATATCATGATAAAAGACTGGTTATTTCGATTTGAGAGTTATGATGTTAGTAATAATAAGCGTATCTTTGAAAATCTCTTATTGCCTAATATTCAAGATATTTTCAAAGACAACAAACATACTACCTCCTTTCGTAGATTTTGGAGCGCAACAAATGAAGGACTAATATGATGGACGCTCTTTTATGCTGATGTGCAATCTTTTTCAAAAAAAAAAAAATTGTGAGATTTTACACATTAACCACTGAGTTTGAACATTTTCTAGAACCAACCCTGCCACGAGTTAGTAGTATTTAGAAAGAATGGAATGGAAAGAGTGGATTGTTAAACGCAGCTCTTCAAATTCTACCTTATTCTATAGTGTCAGTAAATCTTAATTGTCATTAATAATGGCTGCACATATCTGAGAATAAAGTATCATTCACGTTTACAGCGGATGTATAGCTGGGTTAATCCCGTCATTATTGATAAGCGCGTATTAAGATCAAGTTAGCACCTGTCAGTCAAGCTGGCTCGGAATAGTTAATCAATACCCCGCTGGCAGCTCAACCTGTTGCTTTTGCTTTTTCACTTTTTAAGTATACATTGAGCAATATTTAAGAAGGGCTGTATCTTCTTTTAATAACAGATGCGTTTTTCTTGATTTTATTTATTCAAGAGGTGCGTGTACCTCATGTAAGTCAAAAGGATCAGCTTGTCTAACGTGACAGGTAGCTCAGCTTACAGCTTGCAGTGTGCGCTGGATAATGTAAGTGAAGAACCGTACAAAAATGTACAATTTACACATGTTTGTTATATAAGCTTAAATTTAACTTTTTAGCTAGGAAATGTTTTAAGAATAGAGATGTGTTTAGGAATAAGGTTTGTAATCTTAAGTATTTGCCATAGTCTAAGACATGGCTTTGCTGGAAAACATATTAACGAACTAAGGTGCCTCGCCCTATATGTTTGGTAAGCTATCCTTTTCGAAAAAAGGAAAACTGATTTCAAAATTGTCCTGTTTCCAAGCCCAGATAAGTTTTGATTATTTTGCCAAGTTGTCTTTAGAAGCCGACTGCATGTCGAGTCAGACACAGCGCGATGGATATATTAGAATCAAGCAGGGCGGATGACGTCATGGCAGTAATTGGGTTGCATTATCGGAACATTTAAATCCACTTTTCCTAGTTTCTGTTGTGGCAACTTTGCCAAAATAGTATTTTATGTCAATATTTTTAATGTCAAATCTTACACTTCCCAGCACAAGAGATAAGATGGTTTACGAATTCATATACATATAAATACTCAAATACGTATAAACACACACACACACACACACACACACACACATTCATACAAGTGTTCACAGCAGCCGGTTTCAGATCTATAATAGCCTGCAATCTCATACTCCCGTTTGGCGTGTCAGCTTCTATTTCTCTAATTGACAGGCCAGCGAGTTTCCTTGAAAACAAATTAGTGTCTCCAAAGTTGCATCGCATGGGTAAAACGAAGAATCCCATTGCCTGTCGCTTTTTAAGTGCAGAAATCGTCGGTGTGCCAGCCATCGCTTGTAGAACAACTCTTTCCCATCTTCTCCTGGAACTTAACACACCGACCGGAAAGCTACATGTACGTCTATTTACAGAATTCGTGACCCAAAATGTTTTTCAAAACTTGTTGTTGAACGTGAGATCCTTTCTGAGAAACCCATGTATGTAGAAGAAGCTAGAACCCCCCTGCAAAATTTACTTTTTTTTCAGGTTTCGCAGAAAAGTGTATCGTCTGGATTTTTTTTACTGTAAATTACATGTGCTTGGCAGCAAAAGTGAACTTGAAAGTGAATTTGCAGCACGAATGAAATGCCAATAATCCTCACAGGCCTATGATTTTATTATTTGGCAGACAAACAGGCAACTATTATTACATTCACGTTGATTGACATTCAGGAAATTGTCATTAGACATGTCTTCCCAAAGCCGTTCCAGTGGGAAGTATTGGAAATTTGAAGACGACCAGCGAAAGCGTGGCACGCTGTTCATTCAATATTTTAGCAACATAAACTTCTTCTTGGCCAACATCGCCTGCCGTTAAGTTGCTCGCCAAACATGATTATAACGTCCATGTAAACAGCGCTGAGACGCAAGTGTAGCGCGGGTTTAAGAAATAATAATAATAATAATTATTATTATCAGAATCAACCTGTGGCAATTATGTCTACAGAATCTTAAGAATCAACCACATATTCATGATAAATCCCCTGCGTGACGGATGCTCTGCAGCTTACTCTGCACCCCAGCAGCTGCTTCCGGATGAGGCATTTATGACAATATTTTTTACCGTTGTGTCTGTTTCTATATAAAGTTGATCCCTAAATATTAAACCTGTGTTTGGATCGTGAAAGATTAAACGCTGCCGTCCCCGTTTCAGTTGGCCTGAAGGGGAATATCTGAGGTTGGACGACTTTCTATACTTCCTAAAGTTCAAGAGGTAAATCCCTCCTCGTATTTAGGTCTTATTTATCAACAATTCTGCCTACGAGGCGGACTCACTGACAACGCTAATTCCTTTTTTAAACGAGTAGGTAGAGAGGAATATAATGTATTGCTCTAGCAGGCCCCGACTACACGTTCAGTAATAAATGTGAATGAGAAGGCGACGGAAAAGGTTGGAAAGAACCTGTTGTTGTTGTTGGTGGTTGGTGGGGGTAGGGATGGGGGTGGGGTGGAATTGGGGGGGTGGGAGTGGGGATGGGGTGGGTGGGGTTGGGGTGGGGGGGAGTGGTGGTGGTGGTGGGGGGAGGGGAGGCTGAGGAAGTAACGATAGAACTGCACATGAACGTGTCACCACCAGTACACAGATCTGTTGTGTAGTAATGTATGGGTGCTTGCATGCTTGCTGGTTGTTACAAATATGATGTAACTAACGTGAACCAAGTTAGAAATAAATTACGACCGTACTTATATTTTTATTATGGTAATATGGTGGCATAAATGTAAATTGCCATAAAAAACAAACTTTTCGAATGATAAAGATTTATGTCGGATTTACAGCTACCAGATAGCAACTCGGCAAATACTGAGGGTAAAGGTTTTATTTGAAATCTATGAAGTGGAACAATGAAGGGGAGATTGAATGTTTTATACTAAATCATTATGCTAACATTTGCCATTTAGATTAAACAGGATTTTCATACTGTGGCAAGACATATGAAAAAAGAAAAAAAAACATCTATTTAGATTGACGGTGTTCGGCGCTGGCTACACCAAGTTAGAAGAGGAGTTTTACACTGTTAAGGGCCTTTACTCAGCATGTCAGATTACACAGTTCTTTTTTATATAAAACCTTCAGCAGTGTGATTTTCAACATTATGGGTCGTTGCTTGAAGGAGCTGCATTAGGCGCTAAACAGGAAACGATATTTAAGATGCAACGAAGTTGCTTATGTTCATGCAGGTACTTTGAAGGCGTCTTCAGACTTAAACCTCTACCGGTTTGGGTCTGAAACGCGCCACTGGACGATCATTTTAAGGAAGAAATAACGGATGGGTTTGAGGTGCATTGTGCTTCCTTAAGTAGACCGTCGACTGCAGAGGTACATGTACAATGTATACCACACAGGTCTGTAGCCAGCAATTTCAAAAGGGGGGTTCTTTTTCTGAAAAAGTGGACCTTTTCCCATAAAAACTTCGTATACCTGGATCAAATTTTACCCAGAGTGGACCTTTTCCCAGCAAAAGGGGCGGTTCTTTCGAACCCCCCGAACCCCCCTGGCTACGGGCCTGCCACACGACATCAGACACTGAAATTGAAAAAGGACGTGTTTTAAACCAGAACTGGTCCCAGTAGAATGTCCAGCATTCCTTCGGATGTAGGCATAGTTATCTGATTTTTGTACTAGTGAAGTGAAAAGAAGGAAATGATTTTCTCTCTGGCTGGCTGTCTTTACTCCAGTTGATCTATTTCTGGCAGTTGACACATTTGTCTGTGCGCATCTTGGTCGTTTTATGGTATAAGAGCCTTTTCAAGATGTCTGTAAATATCAAAATTTTATTAAGAAACTGTCCGGTTCAAGGCGAGGCCCTAGGTGCTTGTTTTCTCGTTGATTTTCTCCTCCAAAACATGACAGATTTATTGAATGTCAGTCATCTTTTTGTTTGACATAGAGAGATACATGTAATTGTAGAATACACCCACCTTTTTTTTTGAGGCTCTAAAAAGCGACACGCGTACGGTGCAAATTGCAGTTTTTATTATCAACTTTTGAGTAGTGATATAGGTGTCGCTACTGGTCATTTTTACTTGGCAAATGAAGATCTATTGGGTTTAAGTGCATGCCAGCGATTAGGAAGACAACTTTGCAATTAACGGATAGATTTGTCGATCTTTGAATAATAGCGTTAAGCAATCTATCAGCGTCCCACGTGCCCATGCAGTGGCACTGATTTCTCTTCATTTGTTGTCAGACTTGGATGCTAAAGTGGACAACTTTCTTATTTTTTCATCTGTGCAGCTACATATACAAGTGATGCGAATTATAGTTGTCATTCTCTGATTATACATTATCTAAATCTTGTGGTTTAAAAGACTAATACTCATCAGGTGTAGTCTATCGTGTTTTTTTCATGCCTTTCTTTGTCGGCCATCATATCTCTCCTAGAAGACAACAATTGGGCTCGCTTAGATCATTATGAAATTTCGCTTGATGCCAATTTTATTTAAAAAATAAATAAATGAATAAATGCGTAAAATTACCACAAGATGTTTAGCAGTTTGCAACCAACTGTTCAATCTGCGCAATGGGTAAATGAGTATGATAGCAAATCCAGAATCACATGAAAGATAAAACAGCAAATTTATAAAGCTGGATGTTACTCCTCGTAGGTTTTATATTTGAATCCTCTAATGACAGCTTGGTTTGATACAGTGTCAAAAGCAACAATACTTTACAGCTTTACTAAATACTCTCAGGATGAGCCTGCTTACAGCACCGTTTGCAACTTAAATGTTTTCTAAACGACTCCCGCCGTTTGAGTGCACTCATCAGATGTGCAGTCCCTGAGTAGAATGGTGAATACGGTAAGTGGGTAAGCGGGTTGACGGAGCGATGGCGCAGACTCGCTACGTCATCCTGACGTCAGTTTCCTGAGCCAATGAAAAAACGCTTAAAAATAAAACTGCGATAAATACAATATTAACCATTAATTAAGGAGACCACGGGGTAGAAATAATTAAAAAAAATATTTGTTTTTCAATGAACAGGAAATGTTTTCCTTTAAATACCGCGGTAGGACGCATTCTTTCTCTTGATGAGTAGGACTCGCCGAAAATGGACTCCTTACTGGTCATTATGATACAGAAAAATAATGAAAATAGTCACTCAGCAGTATTTTGATTTTTCATTATCTTTAAGCATAAATATTACAGCAGCTTTATTTCGTTTTTTTTAATTAAAAAAGGTAGGTCAGCTTTTTTTGTTGATTAGATAGGGATTTAACACAACATCGGTTTAACTTGTAAAATATGACATTCTAGCCTTTTTTAAACTGCTAGTCTTGATACGAGTGCGTATGAGCAGTGGGATTTTAAACTGCTAGTCTTGATACGAGTGCGTATGAGTAGTGGGATTTCAAGGAAAAGTCGACTGTTTTCAGAGGAGAGCGCAGTTCAAACCGTGTATCTTAACTTCTCTCTCAGGCCGGACACCAAACATCGATTTCTGCCTCAGGTTTTAGTGCTCACCTGCACTTAAAGCGTCTCATCGACTTCATATCTTAATGAAATATTGCCGGAAGTACACGAAGTCTGGGCTTATAATAATGGAGTGGCAACTTAATTACAAACCTACTGATTTCTGTTTAATTAGTCAAGATGAACTGAATTAATGCAAAAACATGTGTGAACAGTCTGAACAGTGATGTGTAGTGGGACGTTAAATTAGCGTTCTGCACGCTAGCGAGCACGAGGCAGCACAAACACATAGTCTTATGATAATATGTGTCAATAGTTGGTCTGAAATAATGCCACAATTTTAGACAGTTTCAAAGCATCTTGCGGTTAACCCTGCAGTGGTAGACGAAATATGTAACATCCACATCTAGGGCACTGACATTAACAAGACCCGACTTAAGTTTATTTTGTTCTAGCCAATATACTAGTACAACTTAAGTTTATTTTGTTGTAACCAATATACTAGTACAACTTAAGTTTATTTTGTTGTAACCAATATACTAGTACAACTTAAGTTTATTTTGTTGTAATCAATATACTAGTTAGTTACAGAATCCAATATCTCCTTCTTAGTTTTCTTTCCGATATTATGCTTGTCAAAGGTAACATCCAGCTGTAGAGTTGTCACTTTGCCTGGCGTCTGTCTTCCAGAAAAAAAAACTCGCGGCTACAGACGTCATACGCTATATAAAACTATCTGCAGATTTCGCCTATCTCTCTTTTATCCTAATCCTACTAGCAGACCTATTAGACGCTGTAATCTCGTCATACGCGGAGTTAACCTCCACGATGCTTACTTATAGCTCTTTCTTGACGCAAAGTCTTTCTACTCGAAATTATTTATTGCTACTTCAGAGGAGGACGCCCGGAAAACACAGGTCACCCGCGTCCCATTCAGCTTACCTGCCTATCTCGGGTGTAAGAACGGGCAAATATTTACCCGGGGTTGACACAATAGGTAGATTGCAGCGGAAAGCTCTGATAAATCGAGAGGCTATTTTAAGGGAATTACATTTGATACACGACCGATGATGTCATACGTGCAACATTTCACGTGTCACGTTATCTTAGTGCACCAACATATGTTTCCGATTTTGTAGCAAATGAGGTTCACGATATGAAATATTAAAAATGGTACCAAAAGAGCTGATGGCATCAATATAATGTGTTAACTTACTGATCACCGTAACTGGAAGGTTCTAATAGCTAGCAACGTGAATATTTTGAGAAAACACTAGAAAACCTGTCTGTCGGTTGACATATGGAAATATCTAGAGACTCTCTGATAACATGAGAGCTCATTCGTCATATTAATTTAAATCAGTGAGAATGAATTCCCTGTCATAAAACATAAAACCCAAGAGTTTTGCGTTATGATCGATCTTGATTCTGTGTGATATAGATTTATTATACTAGCTGGGCAGTCTGGAAATTTGGTGAGAAATGCGACCGGTTGTGACGTGTCTCCGCAAACGCAATCCTGCACTGTACATCAGCAACATTCCCCTGATTTACTCCCAATCTGCTCTACTCTTTTTTCAGGTCCCACTACGGCGTTATACAGTCTTATTGTTATAACCATCTGATATGATATTATTTATGATTAGCAACTCAAGGAATACACCGTGCTAAATGATTACTAATTTTTAAAAAATTGAATTAAAAAAATATCATTGACTATAAATTCACCATAATCATTTTCCATAGTGTGATGTTTTCTCCACATCATGAGAGTTTTATTACTGCTGCATAGTTTGAATCCACAGCTGTTTTAGTATTTTACTGGTGACATTCGACACCCTCGTTATATACTTTTATGATGTACTTTGAGAAATCCATCCATCTTCAGCCCTGTTCTGTTCCACCTGTCCCTGGCCCATATACTGAGTCTGAGTACACGGGATGAAATCAATAAAGCAGTGGAACTCACCACAAATCTGTGCGTGTGTGTCAAATATGAAACCAGTCTTCATTTTTCATTTCGATTTCAAGATATGGCTGTTCTTATGATAGATGATTATACTTGGTCTGTTGTGACGGCACTGGCGTCATATCTCCGTATATTATTATCTTCGAATCTGTTTGCTCTCTCTCTCTCTCTCTCTCTCTCTCTCTCTCTCTCTCTCTGATTCAGACTCTTTAGTCATAAAATAAAAGTAAGTTTAAGATGTGCTCTGTTCCGTTTATGTTTATAGCACAGACATCACCCAGTCTTTAAAACCGGCAATCTGGACTGATCCCGCAGATACACAAAATGATGATGATAAATATCCTAAAAGTAACAACCGTTTTGGATCAGTCTTTTTTATCACTGTAATTCGTGGGAATGAAGCTGATTTGTTATCTCCTTGGGGGCTGTGGTAGCTTGATGTTTACATCACTGCTTTCGTCCTGTGTGTTAAGCTTAAGGATGATTCAAGTAATTTATTTGAATTCAATTAGGTTAATGCTGATCCAGGCGTTTAAATTACTACGTAAATTACCTTTATTGCCTTCATCTAAAGAAAATCGCGGCGGATGTGCACTGACAAGGTGTTTAGAAACAAACATGCGTTAGTCCAAAAGTGATCTTATTTCCTCTCAACAAGACAGATTGACAACTGAACTTGAGGGAAATTCATTGAACAGGGTTTGGGGTGTTTTGATACAGAAATGTGCACGTTTCACCCTGCTACTGATGAACGCTGTCGGCTAGTTAAGAAAACGGGGAATGTGATATTGTTCGAGCGTCCCGGCCCCGTTCAATCGTCAAGTATGCAGCACACCATACCTCCATCATGATACAGCGCAGGCAAACAACATAGCTGGACCGAAGAGAAAACATCTGCGAGCGGTTTCCGACTACTCGTTCCTCAGGCCGTGTTTTTCTACTTTCCCAGAGCTGGAGTTTCGCTACTTGGAATTTGGAGATCTCACCTGTGTACTACTTAGGAATGCCACGGGGAATCAGCTGGTTGCCATGACAACTCCACGGGAGGAAAGATAAAACTTGGCTTATTGTACTGGTTTAAATCTGAAGTAAGTGTAACCAGTTGTCGAACAGCCAGTTTGTTGTCTGTTGTTATTGTTGTTACTAGAAGTCACGTACTGTATTTTAGCTGGAATTCGCGTCTTCTGTCACTGTTTCCTGATATCCGTGTACAGAGAAATGAGAGACACACGAAACCGGCACTGGTATTTGGAATAGTGGAGTGTTCCAGGTAAAATCATTGATTGAATCAATAACGGATTGCAGTTTCGCCCAGGATTGTAAACGTGACATAATACAAGTAAAACGTCTCCAAGCAGAAAGGAATTGTATATACCAGGCATCTAACGACACAAACGGACTCTTCTTCGGCGGACACATAGCCGTGAATTCCGACAAGACTGTCCGAACACTGGGTCCAATATGATGTTTGCGAGGATAAATGCACTGCTGACAAACAAAACAAGTGCTAACACAAGTTTCCTCTCATAAAGGTCAGGAGAAAGACTTTAGTTCTGCGAGTTCTTTTTCAAGATCGTAAAAGAGTTTTGTGGATCTCCTTCGCTCTCATTCTGTGGGATAAGTAGGCAACCAGCGTTCGGTGAAAGCCATGGGTACTTTAAGGGATCTTCAACTGGCGTTGTCTGAGAAAATTGAGGAGTTAAGACAACGCGATGAACTGATAGACGAGTTAGAGCAGGAACTGGATGAAAAAGACGCGCTGATAAAGCATCTTCAAAATGAATTAGCCAAGTACAGGGCCGTCCTAAAACCTATCACGGAAAAACACCAGGCACAGATGAGGGCTAACATGAAAGACAGGCTGAAAAGAACAGCTATATCTGCTGAACCTGCTGGGTTCGTAACCAGTGAAAGAGATCTCTCCACTCGACAAGTCCCTAAAACTCAGGCGTAAGTACACCCTGCCTGGTTTCTTGGGGTGTGGGTGGATGGGTGGGGGTGGGGGTGTGAAAGAGGAACTATAGGAATGCTGGGTTTACTACTCGTGTGCCAGACCTTAAACCCAACTACATCACTGCTTTTAAGTGCATGGCAACACCAGTATACTGTGATACCCCTCCCCCCCCCCCCGCCAAAAAAAAAAAAAAAAAAAAAAAAAAAAAGAAGCTAGGCCTATTTTGTATCAGTTTTATTGTTGACCCGTGTGGAATAACTCGGTAAAGTTAACAAAGTCATTCTCCGTGAAGAAGTTTCAGCACGAAGAGGGGCTGGACCAGAACATTAGTATTTCAAGGAAAGCAGAGTTTGCTCGTGTATTCCTTTTCTTAAAGATTATTATCTCGGTACGAAAAATGAATGTAGGTCCAACATGTGTGTTTTTTCCGTTAAGCGTACTTTATTGCATTCGTATTATATTAGGTATCAGAAACCTCTTCACTACATACCAGCACACGGTATAGCGTCATTAGCCAATTGTTCTCCCCGGAAAGCACGAGAGATGGTTGTTTTATTATTACAAAGGGGGTGTATAATGTATGGGAACCCCTGGTGCCAGGGTGCCTTATTTTATTATAAAGCTACTCACGGCCCACCTGCCTCTTGCGTTATGGTTTTGGTTGCTCTTCTTACCTGCGTTGTAAAGTATTTAGGTTTAACTCACAGCAATCCAATACCGTTCATGAATAACTTATGTCTTAGGTATTAAATATTAAGGATTGTTTGACCTATATAGAGGTTCAATTGGCTGGCTTATGACCCAGTACCACAAAATAAAATTGTTAACAAATATCCCAATATTGGGAGAAATAGAATTGTTTCAAACCTTGTATTCGGCCGTATTTGTCTTTAGATTCTTAATTCTAACAGGGCTTTTAGACATGGAAATAATACGTAAAGTATATTGCGTCTATGTATTTATTGATTCAACTGTCGTGTGCTCCATCATGTAACACACAACTGCAGATTTTTCTACATATTCCGTTTTCTTTCTGGCATGAAAAATCTTTTCTATGCCTTGGGCACATTTTCCCATTAACAGAAAGTTTTTTACTTTCTAGGTGGCTTGAAGACGCGTTTGAAAGCATTTAGTTGAATTAAATCATTCGTGACACCTGACCTTCACGTACACTTCAGAATTTCTACATAACTTCGAAAAAGAAGACCGTAAACACGTTTGAAAGAAGACATCCACTTATTTTTGTATGTCGTATTTCCACAATTGTGCGTAGCAGTATAAATTTATCTATAGTCTGCATACTGTTATCTGTAAAAAGCATAAGCTTTGTCGATAGGCAAGTCTTGATTTAAGGCCCTTTCCAAGTCGACTTATTCGGCCCTGGCTCATCTTACCTTTCAATGCACCCCCTGTTCCCGGACAAAGCCCCCGCTGTCACCTGACAAAATGTCTACCTTTCCGGACAAAATACAGAATACAAAATACAAAATACAGAAAGCCGACACGCTTGGCATCGTATTTTTTAGGTAAAAGTGAAGGGAGCAAAAAATCAAAATAAATTAATGTTTCCATCATCGGAAGCTTAACTCGCCTTGAGGCTACTTTTGTGTAGGTAGCGATAACAGCTCAACTTGCTATGTGGGTGCATGTATATGGAGAATATTACATTTTAATAAGTATGGTGTGTATATGGGGATGGTTGGGGGGGGGGGGCATTACTTTTGTGGAAAGCGTGGTATGATTTAAAAAGTTATTTCTGTATTATCAGATGGGTTGAATTGTTGTTCTGAAAATCTGGGACCAACCTGAACAAGAATGCAGCAAACAATCCAGTTGTTCAATTCACGATGACTTTGTATCATTTTATGCGTCCATTTGTTAAGTCACCTTTTTTGGTTGAGTTCTTGGTTTAAAGCTTTTGTAGCCCAACATGCGATCAAGATCCACGATCAAGCTTTCTCTTAAATATGATGTTTGCCAGAAAAAAACAAACCAAACAAAGACACTAAGACCAAAACCGTAACCGCAATATTCTGGGAAATGAGACCATGATATTTCAGATAACAACATTACCCTTAACCCCCAAAACATTTAGAGAGACCCCGAGTAGAGGAAGATGTTTTAATGTTCACGCACTCATCTAATGCGATACAGAAGTTTGCTAAGGTAAAGCAAAGAAAGTTAATACACAAGTATTTGTCCTATGAAATGAAAATAATATGAGCCACAAGTTTTGGGCAGTGGGCTTTTTTTTTAGCTGAATGATTAATTAAACCCCTACAAAGGGTACCTTTGCCATCTTGTTAATAAGGTTTATATAGCATACAACATACATACCCCCCACTGCGATAAAAATCTGCAGCTGGTCGAATTCCCAGCAAACACCATGTAATCTATGGAATCACTCAACTTTTATTACTCCACGTAGGAAAGGTTCAGCGATCCTTTGACTAGCATTTAGTCTGCAGTTCCAGCAATTAATATAATAAGAGAAGTTGTTATGAATTTGATCCCGATAATCCTTACATTCCGATACTTCTAGTCGTGCGTGATGCAATAGTCATTTCTCGGCATAGGAGCAGTCGATGCTAACGCTACCTATTGTTATATATCCTGCCAACACTTTCAACACTATTGGGTGTGTGTGTGTATCTGCGTTCATAATTCGTTCTATAAAATTGCGTGTACACGAGGAGCACGTTTAAAGTAATTAAGGTGCAGTGTTAAATTGTGTATGTAGTTAATAACTCGAGTATTTCTTAGAGGCATTTGCTACAATTTCTGAGCGTGGACCAGAGGAATATATTATTTTCTAGTGCAAATTACAAGAATCATTAGATAACATGTATACTGGCCATGTGCCCTGCAACATGTATTTTGGGGGACATCGTAAGCTTCCACGGGCTACTGCGAGAATATTTACATTACATACGGGCTGCTAAACGGAGCCGTTTCAATCGCAGTTGTCGCACACTGTGCGAATTTTTTTCTGATTGATGCGAAAACCCTCATCATCGCCACATCACGATCACCTGCAGTGTCAACTACCAGTATTGCTACCACCTACGGTCTAACGGTTGCTAAGAAGTCCGTGCAATTTCCTACGCGAATGGCCGCTGCCGCTGCAGTGATACCGCTCGAAAAGGGACATAACATAGCATAAATCGCTTGACGAATGACTTCATAAAATAAAGTCATAGACTGGGAGAAAACTGGCTTAGTTCTTCATGTTTTTGGAGGACTTTGAAAAATTAAAAACACATTATTTACCACCTCCGGATTTAGGATTTTTAGGTACAGGTTTTGAGCGTACTCTATAAGCTAAGTGCTGAAGTGTTTTCATTTTTTGGGGAAACGATAAGATTCTAGGAAAGCATAGGTACATGTAGTACATGTAGAATTACAAACAGACATAGATCATACTTCTGGATGTTTCATCTGTTCCACGTGTTCATGACAGCACGTGAGCGCGCGCAGTGTGAAACGTGTGCGCTTAGTCTAGACGTCTAGAAATAAACAAGCTAGTCCTTTTTTTTGCGAGTGTGAATGTTATAAATCACAATTGTCATAAAATAATCACTTTTGGGTCCATTCACTTCATATTCCTTTCCATTATTACATGGTTTGAACATTAAGACTGGATTTTTTTCCTATCGATGAGGTGAGTTTGCCAGTCAATAGGAACGGTTAAATTAAGGCATCCTCTCTTGACTTACTGTAATAAGAAAGCTAGGAGAGCGCCTTTAAGTACTGTTCAGAAAACAAGTCAGTCTCTGCAAAAAGGTCAAGGTCAAATAAGACTTATTACCGACAACAGAGGCCTTCGTATTGGCCCAGAAGGTATAATAATAATAATAATAATAATAATAATATATAAAACATACATTAAGTGTATATATAAAACATTAGGTACAGTATTAAAATGGGATTAGGTAAAAAGTGTACTTTTAAAATAAATATTGAAGGGAAATGAAAACTGCGGATAAAATATATCGTTCATCATTCCTTTAAAAGTTAAAAAGTCATGAACATAGTTCATTGGTACGTGTACAGTGTATAGGCAGTATGGTATATAAATGTTTCTATATAGTTTGGTTCGATATTTTGGTAAAAAGCAACTGTAACTATTCCTGAGGTTCTGTTCAATAACATGGGTATTGGGTAAAAGATGGTTCAATCCATGTATAGGTAATTTCATCTCATAAAACATTTTTGGCACTATTTATTGCGCCGAGATTTTAAGGTGGGCAGTTCAGTGACGTTAATTGCTTCATTTTGTGTAAGTTCAGGGTAAATAATGCGAAGATCTCTTTTTGATGTTCTCTAGAGATTTAGATTGTTGCGCGGTTTTTCCAGCATGCCATACATGTAGCTGGGAAGCATACTACAGTCTTGGAGGTTGGTTTTGTAAATTTTTAATAAGATCACTTCTTTGCACCCCATACACAAGAAATATATTGTTCCGCAAGACAAAGATTTATGCTTTTTACTGACGACTTACAAAAATTTGACACATTTAATGTGGTTAACGGTCTTCAATATTTATTATTTTAGACTTTCTTAACCAAAATCTATACTCATAAATTACACTCACAATTGTGGAAATAGTTTGACACGATTTTGAGGGACACCTTATAGACTATCTCTCTCTGAGGTAATGGCACGTGCCCAGCACCCTATGGAAGTGTGAAGATTTGATAATTGAGGCGATGAGCCGTGCAAAAGGTGGAGATCATCTTCAATCGATGCTTAACATCAGCTGATTATCCTAAAGGTTACAGGAACTGTTTATGGTGTTGGGTCGAGATTTCGTTCTGGCAGGGTTTAATTGAAAGATAAACATAGCGCTAATTACAACTTTGATGTTTTACCTGTGAGGGCATTGTGGGTTTTGCATTACTAAAGATAAAAAACGCGACATCAAATGAATTGGCGCCGGTGAATTTGGCAATTCTTGAATTTTGTCTTGTCATTTAAATCGTTATTGGAAATATAACTTAACTATATATTTGTTGGTCTGACGTTTTAGGTCCTTCATGAGACAGATAAGGTTTCCCAGTGAATTTATATGTTCTATAATATAGATTTTTTAAAATGACTTTCACGTCGAAGGCAGTTTTCTCTCTAGATTCCAAGATTTTCTTTCTACATTCACCAGCATTGCTATATATGCAAGAACATAGATACGTGTGCTTTTAACGAAACCTGCGTACAGAATATATGACCCAAATGTAATGATAATTGCATGTGCGTACAGTACAATGCGTATAGCGTTATAGATACGACTTTTCTTAGACTGTCCAAGAAGAAACTGACTTTAAGTCCCGGAGAGTTGTTTGCCTCAGCCTCCACCTTGTTCCCAAGGCATGCGCGGATATCGCGGCCATCGATAACGCGTTCCTGACACGTGTTCCATCATGGCCTGCACTGGTGTTTAGCTAGCACCTTTTGCAAATTACTTTTTAAATCAAATCGACCTGTCTTCGGAGACAGAAATATATTGAGCAGTTTTTATAAAACGCACCCCTTCTATACGTTTGGGGGGCGGGGGGCGGGGGGGCATTTCAAAAACAAAGTCTTTGGAAATTTACATTTTACTATTCACGTTATGTAGAGTCCTGCTGCAGTGCCATATTTCAATATTCAGGAGACTTACTTTGGGCGGGATAAGTATAATGACCAGTCTGTGTGATGCGAGTGCTTTTCATGGAGCCGTATTTCAATATCAAACCAATTTATTTTTAGCCATAAAACCTGCCGTGAAGTGCGCTGGTACTGGTACTGCTCTGCCTTCAGGGGATCAGGCAATGTTTTGGGAAATGTGGCTCTTTTCCAGCTATTTTAGACTTTATTTTGAACCAAGTGCCGGATAACGGTTTACAAAGCGTTTCCTTAGCGCAAGTTAGAAGTAAAGCTTTTGTTTCTCACTATTAATACCATGAATGTATAAATATAGCTGTGTGTTATGGCGTTACCTTTCCAGTTTCTGGTTGGATGGTCTTATTACTGTATTCAGTTACTAAAACAACATGGTTAATAGCCAGTTTGTTTTCAGAAAGTCGCTTTTACTCTCGCATTGATACAACACAATATTGTTAACTAAGCATTCTACCTTACTCTACCTATGCCAAGGTTTCGTTTTACATAGCTACATTCATGTCATCACATTGGCTCACTTTTCCTGCTTAAAAGATTTGATATAAAAAAACGAGCAAGTTATTTGTAGCTATGTATCTTTGATTTAATTGATTTAAAGTAAGTGCCGTATAATCGGCAGAAAGGAAATGTTTTGTATTTTCCTTTCTTTAAATTAATCATATTCTTTCAGAAGCAAAACAAATGGATGGCATTAACACGTCGATGAACACCGATCAAAGAAGTGATAATGTAATCTTTGCCGACAGCATTCATATCCGATATTTATAACAATTGGACGCGAAAGATGAAGACTGAGACAATTAGTCTACAGCGTATTCTTGGTATTTACTTTCCTTTTAAATATCCTGCATTTACAGTGGTAGAGCAGATATGAACAGAATATGATGTATGACATCAATAGAAGGGTGTCATCTGGACATTGTGAACTGGAATAATTATTAAGAAAATCATTTTAATTTCCTTCTCTAGTTCCTTTACTGACACCTCGTTATGTGAAGTTAAGAAAGGTTTTACTTCATACAGGTATCTAGACGTTTACTGGGTTTCTTTTCTTCATAAGTGAACGCTTGCGTCTGGTTTGTTAAAGTGACAACATTTGATTACAGTTACCTGTCTGGATCCTCAATCTGATAAAAAAAGTCTCATTTGTAGAATTTCTGGTTGATAGGCCGGATAGAGGAACATAAACAGTTAAAAAAAACCATCCATCGAATTAAAGTAGATTTACCAGCTATATGAGCGTACACGTATTCCAGACATTTGGACCAGCTATGTGCTAGGCAGGTCTTAGATTTTCAGCGTATGTTAATGAGAGATATATAGTACACTCACCATGTGCACGTGGAGTGGAGGTTCCTTTAGTAATCTTCCTCAAATGATTTAATCTTACTTCTTGAAATTTAAGATAGACAACGTAATGGTATTTTAGACAGTGATCTTCATTTAGGTCGTTGGAAATCCCAATATATTACATAACCTGTATTAGTCGAGAAGTACTAAAATATATTACATAACCTGTATTAGTCGAGAAGTACTAAAATATATTACATAACCTGTATTAGTCGAGAAGTACTAAAATCGCGATAATGCACTCAAAAACCTTGGCGTTTGTTACGCGAACGAATTCTCTAACACGTCAGTCTGTTTTGTGGAAAAATATTGGTAGCTAACAAAACATATCTGCTGACGTTCTGCCAACGTCAAGATGGAAGGGTTTGTTTTTAGCATTGCTTTGGAATTAAACACGATATACTTTTATCCAACTATTGCTCTTCTCTCTCTTTCTCTACTACTACTACTACTACTACTACTACTACTACTACTACTTCTTCTTCTTTCCTCTCTAGCCGCCCAACCCCTATCTCTTTCTCTACTACTACTACTACTTCTTCCCTCTCTACCCGCCCAACCCGTATCTCTTTCTTTCGGCCTTTTAAGGGCACGTTTCAAGGGTGTTATGACTAATTTCACCTTGTCTACGCATTTCAATACTTAAATCCAAATAATTGGGTTCACATGTTTTATGCCGTCAAAGCACCAAGTGCGCAGGTCAGGTGTGATCGAGATTTATATTCACTTTTTCAGCTCTCATGGATAAAAACTAACTAAGATGGATTTGACGCTGGCATGTGTTTTCGGTCCGGGAAGCACGGATTCCATTTTGCCAATCCTGATGTAGCTTTGCCAATTATCGTTACGCCTAAAAGCATGAACTTTACGAGAATTAAGGCATCAGTTTCCCCCAACCAGAATGAAGATCGCTGAAATTGATAAATGCGAGCCGACAATAAAGTGCAACCTTGTTACAACATTTACCCTTGCATATAGTGCTCTGTAAAAAACGTTTCATTGTAGACAGATAGCACTGAAGCGACGATCAAGTGCATTTATAATTATATACACAATATACATGCAACTTTGTTCCAATATTAACCATATGGTGTTCAGAAGGAAGGGCTGTAGATGTTTAACTACCCATCAGTGATACACTAAATGCAACCAGGGTTTCGTTACTGACTGCAAAACATATTTTGCCATACCTGCATTACTTAATTCTTAAGATATGCAATAATCACGAAGGGCGATGTTTGCAACTAAAATTTGCCCGATTTTAGTTATATACTCAAACCATACTTAAAAGGATAACAACTGTTCATTTTGGCCAAAAAATTAATTTCCCGGGGTAAATGCCAATTTCCCCATACTTACCAATGGTTACTACATTCAAAGTTAGTCCCTGTTTTTTCGAAAGGGCTTGTTTTTTTTTGTTTAAGAGTTAAGTGACAGTAGGTGGTACGGGAGGTTCCCAGTATTAAGTGACAGTAGGTGGTACGGGAGGTTCTCAGAGTTAAGTGACAGTAGGTGGTACGGGAGGTTCCCAGTGTTAAGTGACAGTATGTGGTACGGGAAGTTCCCAGAGTTAAGTGACAGTAGGTAGTACGGGAGGTTCCCTGTGTTAAGTGACAGTAGGTAGTACGGGAGGTTCCCAGTATTAAGTGACAGTATGTGGTACGGGAGGTTCCCAGAGTTAAGTGACAGTAGGT